>JAPMOR010024793.1:85208-109913 GCA_026543865.1 Argiope aurantia | reverse complement strand
CGTGATATAAAAATCGTTAGTCGTTCAATGAAGCGCCTGATGCAGTCAGAACCAGTCAGATGAAGACAAGGCAGACGAATCAAAACATAATCTTGCAACGATATTTCAGACTTCAGGATCTTTTTTTTTTATTTCCCACCAAATTGCAGAACAGAAAATTAAATCTGTGGAATTTCAGAAATAGTTCGAGAAGACAAATTCTGCCATCTACGTTTTTACAACTAGTTATATGTATAAAAGTGTTTACCAGTCTACTCGACATAAATTCTTGAAATTTCATAGACGAAATTGGTCAAAGAAGAAAAATGACTTTTATGTACTACATACGTTTAATAGTACGGATTCATTTTAAATTTTACTTTCCATTGTTATTTCAAAAAAATTTATTTCATTATTCATTTTGAATAATGAATTTCATTCATTCATTTCAATTTATTCATTTTGGTATTAAAATTTTAACGATACCATCGAAACTTCCAGAGTTATCGAGAAAAAACTGTAACAACACCGAATAAATGTAAACAGAAAATTTCGCTGCCAGAATATCAAAAACATACTACCGCAGCATCTTTTGATGCACATAAGGACAAAAATATTCCAAAAAAATGGGCAATTTAAGCTAACTAAAGGCAGTGCCTATATATTGTGGGGGTGGGGTGGGATGAGGTTAATTTGCATATTTGTTTTTTATAACTTTAACATCATTTTTCTCAAAACAAAAAAGAAGCTTGTGTGCAGGATTTCAATAAAATTATACATCCTATTAATCTAAAATTTCATGCACATACTCAAAATAAACTCCTCTAGGATTTATGCGTCAATTTTTATATCAATTATTCATAGAAAAATTTTACTTGAATTTTAATTAGATTTTTCTTAACATTTCATTTTTTTTTCATTATTGTTTCGAAAAAATTCTTTTTTCAAAAAGTTTTATAAAACAAAAGTAACAATTTAAATGAACTAAAGGCAGTTCTTTTGCTTCAGGATCTTTTCAATTTATTTAACTTTATCAAAATTCTATTTTTACTATTTTTCATGTTTAATGTCATTTTTTACAAAAAAAAAAAAAAATTAAAAAATAAAACTTACGAAGGATATCTAAAAAAAAAAACCCTACTTACCTTATTGATCTAAAATGTCCTGCACATACTCAAATTAAATTCTTCTATGAATTATACAATAATTTTTAGACAAATTATTCATAGAAAATTTTTTACATGTATTTTAATTAGATTTTTTCTTAAAATTTCAGTTTTTTTTAAATAATTGTATTTTAAAAATATATTTTTAAACAAGTTTTATAAAAAGTATACATAACTTCAAAACTGAAAATTTTTCTACAAGTTAATATTGATTTTGTAAATTTTGACTGCTTTTTAAATTCGGAATCCTGCGCGCAATAAAATATTGATTTTTAAGATTTTGAAAAAATATCCAATTTATATTTCTTTATAACTTTAAAATGTTTTCTTGAAATTATATGAAAACATGAATGCAATTGTATATGAATATTCTATAGTTAAATTTTCAAATCTCACAATTGTTTCATTTGCAAATTAGAAGGGTTGGAAAAAGGATGGGTGTTTGCTTCCATGGTTAAGAGTCCTGAGACCCCTTAAAAAATAAGTCTGAGTTTATCCAAGAAGTATATAATGTAAAATCGTTTGCTTTTTCTACCTTTTGTATTGATATTATTTTTTTTATCGATATTTAAATTCAGTACGAGGAGAAATCCAAATATTTTGGTAACGAAGTGAGTCATTGTTTATGCACAAAGTTGAATTCGTTTGTTTTACTTCAACGTTATAATAATACAGAACCTCGATTCCAGATACCATCTAAAAAAAAGTATGTTAACTAAAACAACGTATTACAGAATTTAGATTAACATGCAATTAATTAATAACTTTATGAGTCTACTTATAAGTTTTCGTAATCATTTTAGAACATATTATACTGAAAACATCAAATCAATAATTAAAAAATACTTTAAAATTTTAAATACTATAAAATGAAATTAAGTTGTTATTAAGTTAATTATGTCATTAGTTATATACAGGAAGTAAGATTTATTATGAAATAATTAAACCAAGTGATAATTATGGCATTTTTAACGTTACAATACTTTTACAGAAACCATATGAACATATTTCCTCATTATTCAATTTTTATCTCTGAACTCATAACAATAGGGCATCATTTTGAATATTGAAAGATATTTTAAAACGATTTATCATAATGGATAGAAATTAAAATGACTGTATTTATAGTAATAAATGTTTCTTTTCTTTTAAAAAAACTGCAAAGAAACGTTCAAATTTAATTTTATTTCGAAAGGAAATTACTAATTTTTACTGTCATACATTTAATGGAATGAAATGTAACAGTTTAATTGAACCGTTTAATGGAATTTATATACTTCAAAAATTAGTCTGAAATGTAACAAAAAAGAAAAAAACTTCTTGCATTCATTTTTATCAGACAAAGTACTTTTAAGTAAATTTTCAGCTCTGTACAGATATTAGATATTTAGTTAAATTCACTCTACAATTCACAAATTCTTCAAAAGTAGTGCTTATTCTTAAATATTTCCAATAATTTACATTCAGCATCTGCTGATATAAGAACCTATTTTTTGGTTAATTCTTTTGTGTTAGAAGAATGATTGCAACAATTTTTATATGCGTTCAAACAGAAAAAGTTGATTCATTAGAAATTCAGAGTTGTCCCGATTGTGATTTTTCGCACAAGTACTAGAGGCCTTTGCCTCTTGCCTTGAGACTTGATGGTAGCAAAATAGTCCAAAGCTCATGACGAAATTATGACATTGGGTAGGGGTTAGGTTTCTCAAAACAATTCTTGTTCAGTGGCCTCATACGAACAAAATCCACACTTGTATAGGCAAGAAACTTTGAAATACCGGCGACATTATAAAGACTATTTTTTAAATTGATAAAGATAAAAAAGGAATTGAAAACTAAGGCAAATGTGTAGTCAAATAAGCGAATCCCTTGTTAAATTGTTTCGGAATTAAGAGGCTCTTTTTGAATGCAAGAGTCTGATTAAAGAGTATCTGCAAAAAAAATTTATAATTTTAATATTCACTTTAAATTTTTTAGAACTTTAAATAATTGGCTTGTTGCTCTGTGTCAATTAGAGGCTTCTGTATTTAGTAGTTTTTATAAATTTCCTATTTTTATAATCGAATGTAAAATGAACAACTAAATAATGCTTTGAATTTGAACCAGCAAATGTTTTTAAAACTATTTTTATTCCATTGTTCTTTTATGAAATTCGTAGTTTTCTTTGTCAATATCTTAATGAAATTTCAAGAATTGAAACTGAATAAGATTCTGACCTTTGTTTCTAAAGCATGAAATCTTCCTATTATTTATTGTCGTCAATAATATTTTTGTTACAACTACTAACAATTCATAATATGTAAATTGTATTATTTAAAAATAGTTTAAAGGAATAATATGCTAATTATGATTTAATATGCTTATATGATCTTTTCTTTTTGTGTGAAAATATCTAAAGAAAAGCTATCCAAATCATGAGCTTTAGATTTCAGTAAAATCATTTATATATTTTTCTTCTTTTGGCTAATTTAACTTTACAAAATTAAGAAAACCTGACATACTACTGATATTATGGAATACGTAATAGTAATCTAGCTTTGTATGTATTACTCCGTTCATTGTCAATTCATAGCGAAATTCCCTCACCCAATTTAGCTTGTGGCTTTCTGTGCACTGTCCGTTTCAGTATTCTGAAACGACCACTTTTCGACGATTTTATCTCATTAAAGGAAGAAACGCGAAAAAATGAGCGCATTTCCAGAATTCTTCGTCACTTTTTGACTGTATTATTTTAATTCTGTCTGCGAATAATACCAATTTATTTTATTGTTAAATGTAAACAACCTCTTCTTTTATCTTCCCTCTCACCCTTATTTTGACGAATTAAACCCATCATAACGCATGCGCAAAACTGCGGAGGGTTTTAGAATTCATTGTCAAACAGTAACTCGATTTCCACAGATAGCAATATAGGTACCGTGATCTGTCCCAATATAATTATCACAAGACCCTGAAGGAAGTGTTGCCCGTCATCGGCATTTTGGTTGTTTGATTCACTATTACCCATCTAATTTAAATCTACAGGACTTTGTAAAGGGAAAACATTACCATAAACTTTTTTTTTTTTTACCGGATCTCATAGTATATAATTTTGCCAAGCAGCAATTACTGTTTAAAAACCGATTTTTAAACAACGGCGCTTTTAATAATTGTACTAGGCATTCCTGTTCCTTTTGAAACTATTTTTATTTTAATATACATTAATTAATTGATGACGCTGCTTGTTCTAAACTCAATCTTGTGCCAGAAAGCCATGCAATACCAATACCCACCATTGCTGTACCTTCAAGGGAAGCGAACATAAGCGATTTAAGTCGGGCTACTTTACATCCATTTATTCGTGGGTTCACCACGATGCGAAGGGCCTCCCCCGCCCCTCACCTCCGGAATATTTCGTTTCTTGGAAAAGAATTTTTAGAAATTTATAGATGGAATTATATTGTTCTTACATGTTATTTTGAATCAAGTTTAAAAGAGAAACCGTATGCAATAAAAATTTAGACATCAGATATCCCATTGAAGGATGTAATTTCAAATATAATCCTAAAGATATTTTTTCGAGCTTTGTCCTAAAATGTAGATATTCAACAAAATCTCGAGGTTGAATTAATTGATACTTTCTCTTAGTATACTTCGAATACTAACAAGTCATCTACAGATGAATTCTCATTTTAATTCTATCAATACTGAAAATTTCCAAATGCCCGTTCAACGTAATTATAGCAGGTGTGCTGACGCCTGGCTATTTCTGTGAAATTTCTTCACCCTTTTATTAAGTGTAATTGACTGAATATCCAAAGCGTGTGCTTTGTTTGTTAGAGACGCTCGCTCAGATGGGTTTGGGTCACAGAAAGAATTTTATGAACTCTCAGAGGACGTCCGAAAATACACTTAGTAGCTATCAGCTAAGTAGAATACCTTTTTTAAAAAAATATCAATCCCTTAAGAACACAGGCTACCATTGCGGGTTTTGAGGGGGTGGGTGGGAAAGAAGAGATCTTCGAAAGAGACACTCAGATGTTCCATTTTTTCTGAGGTATATGAATTCGAATGATCTCAGGAAAAAAGAGGACTAAGGGATTGTGTGCTTTTTGCTATTCTTGTGTATGTAAAGTGCCAATTTTAACACAATTTTATTAATTTTAATGATTAACTTTACTTTACTTTACTTTACTTTAACTTTACTTTGAAAACTATTCTTTCTTCTTCTTACTTTTAAAACTAAACTTTCAACGACTATTAGAATGTTTGGATTAGTGGGTGGTTGCAAAAAAGAAAATAAATGCAATGTAGAAGACAATTTTGTGCAATTTCAATACATAATTTTTAAACTTATTTTAGGAATTTTTTAATGCAATAGTTAGAATGATGCCATTACCATTCCTAAAAGCAAAGATCAGATGCTGTGTTTTTCTAATAAGAATAAATACAGCCTTATGTTGCAAGAAAAAAAACTGTGTTTTCATCAGATTTGGTGGTTAAAGTGATGACGTAATAATTGCATAATATGGAATGTTTTTCCAAACATTTACAGCTAAATGAGGAAGCATGCTTGAAGCATTCTAGATTTTTGCGTCTCAGCATTAATTGCTGAGACTAGCTTGCAAGAATAGAAACACCAGTCTAGGCTATAACCCTTAAAGAAACATCAAACCAAGGCATACCTCTACACATAAAAGGACTCGGCTTAATACCTTATGTTTCTGACTCGTAGGCTGGTCTTCGTTTTCAGGTAGAACGAGTGTATTTACTGAAATGGGGAAATTACTAAGTTTTTAATTTTAAGTTAATTATAAGTTTTTTTTTAATTCGTCTGTAAAGCTCTGAGTTTGAAGTAAGTGCTTAGTGTTAGCTTATTTTTCTTGAAAAAGATAACAGAAGTGCAATATATTGTAGCAAAGATTATTGAGACAAGCACTAAATATTGAAAAAATTTGATTCCTGCCCTGCGAATTTGAGTTACCATAATGTATGTAAGGCTATAACCCTTAATGTATTAAAAATTGCCCTTAAAACAAAACAAATTACCGACATTCGACGGAATAGAACTAACCCCTCCTTCGAGCATGCATTTTATTGTGGGCTCTATTCTTCTAAGTCGACCGACTAAGAGCAGATTAGATTTGCACGTCCAGAAAAACCTGGCCTTCATTTACATAAAATAGACTGAAAGCCTTTTTTGATATAAGAGCAGCAAAAAATTAGAAAAGAGACGCTTTTCTGTGCTAGTACATAAGATTTCTGTATCTAATATTATTATAGATACCAAAATAATTTCTTTTTAAGTAATGCGAAATCGTGAAGAAATAATAAACATTACTAAAAAATAAAAAGCTATCAACAAAAATACTAACAACTATCAAACCTGTAAATAGTTTTCAAGTAGAAATATCAATGCGAATGATTGAAAACTGATGCTTTAAGATTATTATTGGTAGTTCTTTTGCAATATACTTGCAGCTGGTATGCGGCTTATTGTAAAATAGCAGTATTTTTAAGTAAAAACTGGATTTTATAATTAATCTACACCCTGTGCGTTATAAAGAAGTGGTGTATCAAATTCGAAAATTTGAAAAAAAATCATCATAAGACGAAAATTCCGGCTTTATAAATTTAATTCAAGCTTTTCCTTTTCAATCAGTTCTCCTCTATAAGAATATTGATTATTAGCTAAAATGATATTTCAGTATGACATGAGACCTAGTGTCGATAGACTAGGTTCTATACTAGGTTAGACAAGGTTCAATTCCCATTTCAATTTTCAGATGTTTTTAAACATCTGTTTTTGTTTCTGTTTAAATAAATTAAACCTTTTGTTTTGTGAATGAGTTTTTTGGATTTGACTAAAAATTTATAGAGCACTTGAGTTGAATTTCAAGCACATTTTTTGCATCGAGCTACTACGTACATGAGTGATCTGATCTTAAGTTTTAAGTTAGGCAATAATTCGATACGCGGGTAAGTTGGTTAATCAGTCAAAGGAATTTGATGATTAAATGTTTATATATCATAAAAACATCGTTCTGACTCAAGATGACTTGGGAGTAAAAAGGTAGGGAATAGACTCACAGAGATAAGTTGCATTGACAACGTCACTATGGAATGGACTCCTGTTCCTTTTAATGTTAAGTAACGGGATAAATATAAAATTTAAGAGCATTTTTACTAACAGTAAATTTATAAATTACAAAAAAAAAAAAGCTTTGTCTTACGAAAGAGTCGAATTTTGGAAGATATAAAAAAAAATATTAAAAATTTGACGTTCTTTCCAATGCGGTCCCTAAGTAAGAAATAAGAAGATTATTACATTTAAAGCTCACATTTTTTCAAATATAATGAAATAATCGCAGCTGAATATTCGCAATTCTAGTGAGGATAAAAGGTGTATTTTAAGAACCTTTCAATTAAGAATAATTTTACTTTCGGTTATAAAATACACATTCGTTAAAATTGAATTTTTTCACTTTCTTCATATAACTAAAATAAAACAAAATCAAATATCTTAGAGAATTTTCTGAAAAATCTATAATTTTCAACAAATGTGCATAAAAATAACTCTTCAGTTTTGTACATAATTGTTTTCATGGCGTTTAGAAATTAAGGTACATACATCTTACCTAAACTCATTAATTCTATGTAGCAATAAATTTATATCATTTAAACTTTTTGTAAATATTAATGTAGTAATTAATTTTTACCTTTTATATCAATGTAATCATTTTTCAGTGAGAAATAAAATCATTTTGAGTCAATTTTCCTAAGAATTAGGCCTACGATTTACGTTAATATTTTGTTTATATTTCCTGGATTTAAGTTAGGTATTGCAGAGTTTATGTTAAAATGTGAACAGTTTATATCTTCTAACTTACTTTTTCTCCAATAAATTCTTGAAACGGTATATAAATTACCGGTACAGAGCCCTCTATTTTAACTCGACTCGTTAACGGCAACTGCTTGTATGATTTACAGGGCCGCTGTCGCGTTCACTTTCTACGTAACTTGAGATAAAAGGAGGGCTAAGTACTCAATTAGAAGTGAGAAAATACTTATTATAACAGTGAACTTTTATATAAAAACTTTGTCTTCTAGTAATGGTGACGAAAGAAATGAGTTCATGGAACTCCGGCCTATCCGGCGTTTTTGTTATCCGGCCTGCTCGTCCACTACATTAGGCCACAATTGTACTGTACTTTGATTGGAGCAAAATTGCATTTCATTTTCTGAGTGCTGATAATGTTTAGACAACTTTCCCTTTCTTTGCTTATTTTAACTATCATATTGTTACAAACTCGCAATTCGGCTTCCCAGCATAGTTTGTTCCATCAACAGAAAGAAAGTTTTACAGTCATCTGTATGGGACAGAGTCTGGGCGTCGTGTCGGGGGTCCTAGAGCTTGGCGACAAACTTGGCGACCATTTGGCGAGTTTGGCGCCAAAATGGATTATACCCGAAACTTCGAGAATTTTCCCGATCCGTCCAGTAGGAACCGAGATACGCCTCGAACGTTCCTGATTGGTTGAGAGGCTGCTAGCCCCGCCTCCTGAGACCTATAAAAGGGGCTGCAGCTGCCAGAGAAAAAAGTCAGTAATCCGAGTCCGAGTCGAAGTCGATGAAGTCAATCAGAGTGGACACAGCGGAGTAGTCAGAAGCGACAGTGAAGAGTAGTGTTAATCGACGGAGTCAAGCTAGTGCTGAACTGAGCTGTGCACTACTGTCTGCAGTAGATTCTGGTTGTATGCTGCTGTGTGTGCTGTTGTATGCTACACGTCTAGGGTGAAGATAATCGTCTTCTGTGCTGTATATAGTTGTCGCTTTTGTGCTGTCCTGTGTATCTTCGTGTAAATAAACGTCGGCAGAAATTTCGTAACAATATTCAATTCTATTTGCTCTATGTCCCACATTTGGCCATCTTAGCCGAATAAAGTAATTCGTATTCACAATTAAACTTTTATTGAGAGAGGTAATTAACAAACTTTAAATTACGAGAATAACAGCTTTATTAAATACTAAGAGTAAATTTGAGCATTTGCAGTGTTAAATAGATCTTGATTTATTAATTTCCCAAATATCAAGATCTTTCTAAAATATGTGAAATGAAACAGCTTTGTCTTTTGACGTTCGCGAAGGCATCGAAAACATTCAGATATTGTACTAAACTTAAAATCTTTAATTTTATGCAATATCACAACCAGATATTGTATTAAATTTAAAACATTTCTTCTAAAATTTAGTATTTGACTCTGAAATAGCCATTATTAAGCAAATTAACAGAACAATTGAACTCAGAGAAACGAGTTATGAACGGTAGAAATATTTTTTTTAATATCCAAGTCCGATGTAGCTCGCCACAAATATATATAACAAAGGTAAATTTCTTCACCTCTTTATTTAGTGCTTGCGGAGGAGGAAGTGCTCTGCATTAAACTAGATATATCCCAAAAGAACATGTTATTTATTTTCAATTATCTAAAATTCTTGCTGAAAAAAAAGATGGGGAGAGGGGGAGAGAATGGCATTTTGAAAAAGAGAAGGGATAATTTCAAAGTGTTGTAAAGTTTACTCAATGAGAAAAACCTTGGGTAGTTTCTCTTAAAAATAAAAGTACCAAATGCAGGAAATTATAAGTAAAAAAAAAATGTGCTAGATACATGGCATGGATGGCCTAGAATAAAATTTCTTTCATAAATTTTAGCTCATAGGAGAATTACAGATTAAGTCTCTCGATAACATTATGAACAGAAAGAGCTACTGTGCAATTTGCTTTTGGATGCACACTCACCATCACCACCACCCCTCTTGATTTCAATATTTACTTAATGTTTATATTATGCGACATTGCATTTATGAAAAGAATCATGAATAACACTCATTAAAATACTATTATATTCATCAAGAATTATTGGTTTCACATCTTTAAATTGATATTAACAGATCTACAAAAGCCTTTGTCAATCTGTTTATTAAAATGCTTGTAAAACTCGGTGATTAGAAAAATATTTTCTCAATGATTATTTTATTAGGTAATGATAAGTGAAAATTGTACCATCTGTGAACACAAAATACCTGGGTGAAACTAAGTAGGAGAAAAAAAATCAATATGCTGTGAATCAATATGCCGTAGTATTTCAAGATTCAGTATTTTAGATATAGATTCGTCGCTTTTGTACTATAATAAAGTTACAAATATCTTCTTTGTATGAAGTAATATAAATATATATATATATATATATATATATATATTACTATACCCGTGTAACATATGTTGTCTAACAGTCTTTATTGACTATTATATTTCTAAAGGGATAAAATGTGATGCCACTGTTTAGAAAATTAAATAGCTTATACAGCTTCCTGAATTTCATCGCATGCTGATAAAAGATTTGAAAAATTTCTGCAAGTAAATGGCATAATTCATGGGCTTAGCTTATGGTAATTTGAAATTTCAATTAGGAAAATTTATATATGATGCATATTAGAAATCTCACAAATAATTTATGAAATTTCAAAAGAGTGGCGTAACGTAGATTACAGGCACTCGGGGATGGTCTTTTTTTTTTTTTTTTTTTTTTTTTTTGTCCTTTAGTGATATTTTTTTCAGAAAATGATATTAATGCACTGATGTTTAGACTCGAGAGTGGATTATAAGATGGCGCTTGAGGAATCAGTGCCCTTCTTGCTGCTGGACGCTACACCCTTGTTTCAGAAAACAACGGAAATAGAAAACTGTGTATGAAATTTTAAATTGATACTTGAGCAAATAAAATTCTAATTGGTGCAACTAATCAGTTTATTAACATAAAGTTAATAAACTGATTATTAACTTAAAAAGTTATAAACTCATTATTATAACGGTTCTCTTATTCTTCGTAAGTTCTTATTTATTAAACTTAACTCAAAAAATGATTTTGAAAGAGAAATGCTTCAAAACAAAATATTTATTATTGTTATCTGAAAATTTCCAAAAGTTCGAAGTACTCAATTTTTTCATATATTTCTGTTTGATAGATGGCAGCACCTGATAATATAGAAAGAATGCGTTAAGTTATCATTTTATTTATATCAAATAACTTACTTCAATAAATGCCCCAAAAATTATTTTCTCTTTCATATTTCATTTTCTAAATTAATTCGGTTATTTATTATTTGTTGTGAAATTTCTTCTTTCCAATATGACATTATTTGAGTTTTACAGTATCAAACCTCACAGTCTTTTCTTTTCCTTTTCGTTGTATTTTTTGACACGGTTTTCTACTAACCTGCTATTAAAAGTATTCGTAAATTGTAATAAAATTTGGTCTGTTATTATGTTTTTAAAAATTCTCTTTCCAAATCATTACCTTTGAGAGATTTTAAAATTACTTTTAAAAGAGGGAAGCACAAATAACTGGAACAACGTACTCACTCATGTTGTGTGACCGTGCTGCCATCTACAATACAAAAGAATAATTAAATGCACGAGATATCGTTAAATTCAGGTAATAGTACTAAATTACAATAATTTAAGTTAAGAATGTTAACCCGAATTTATTTTTTAAATATTTACTAAATAATAAAATACTTTCTATTTTTTATTTCTTTTCAGGTAATAGTACTTTCTTCATGTAATAGTACTAAATTACAATAATTGAAGTTAATAATTTTGACCCGAATTTATTTTTTAAATATTTACTAAATAATAAAATACTTTCCATTTTTTATTTCTTTTTCTTTTACAGTAAAGATTTTTGTTCGATTAAAACTTGAGACATATACTTCCAATTCTTATTTCTACCTGAAGCGATTTCAAAACCAAAGAAAATTCGAAATTTAAAAAAAAAAAAAAAACTTTTATTTGTTATATTTAATAAATTAGAATGATCTAATTTTCTCTAATTGTTTTTCTTACTTAAATATCCTTAAGCAGAGATGTTAGTTTTCATTTTATTAAAAAAATATCAAAATTCCCAAATGATAAACTCAAATTAAAAGAAATCCGGGGCTGAATACCGGGTCACACATAAGCCTTTTCCTAAATTTTAATTATACTTCTTTGTACTATTATTGAACTTGTCACATGAATAATTTTATCATATGAAAATTAGAGTTACAGCTTATTTGAATGTTTGACATTATACTTAAAGCTAGCTACGGAGTGAGGCGAGCAAATCTAGTTTGTGTTGGTACATTGGAAAATAAAGATTAATATATCCATGCTAGTATATCATTCAAAGAATATCCATCCATTATTAATGATAAATATTCTAAGGAATTCAATTCCGACGTTAAAGAAAGGACATTTCCATGTATACCGTGAAATATTTATCCTACTAAAAAAAGTTTTTTATTTCAATTGTGGCATGATTTAAACCGAGTTTTGAGTTCTGACTGAATTACTTTGAATTTAATTCACGTAAAAAAAAAAGGTAAAAATGTTTTTTCAAACCCTGTTATTTTTAGGTTTTTTTATGTATAAATATTTTTTCAATAAAATGAATACATTTTATAAAAAAGGTTAACCTAATAGCGAGATTCTTTTTATTTTTCCTTTCAATTTGAAAAAACTCTGTAGACTTTAAGCCCTGCATTTGAGAGGCCTCAAACTTGTAGTAAGTCTACCCGTGCAGATAAGCGGCAGATCAATTACAAGTACATGAAAATAGTGTCCACAGAAAACACAAAATATGAAGTTAAAAAGTAAAAGAAAAAAAAAAGCGGGGGTAGAATTTATTAACTCAAGTTCGCATAAAAGTTATGCAAGTCCGAAAGCCTACTAGATAGTAGTAAAAGAAGAGTACCCGGAACTAAGTATGAATGCTGTATAATATTTAATACCTTTCATGTGCGCATAAGTTGTGGCACAAAATACTTGTCTCATGTATATAGCAAACATCTCAAAAATTTTGATTCAACTCCAGATATCTAGCTTCAATTAAACCTAATTTTATGAAATTCTGCTCAATGTAACGAACTCAAGGATCCTGTTAAAATTGTCTTCCACTTCAACAATTGTTTATTACAAAAGGTAACTGCGAGCTTTAATCACAAGAATGCGAATTATTTATTTAAATTCAATTTATAAGAGCGTGGAACTAATACAATAACAGAAATAAAAGGAAGAGGAAATTTAAAAAAATTCTGATTGCAATTTAATTTATTTATTGCGTAATATCTTTCTGAATTTTGACAGTTTTAAAGAATACTATCTCGAAAAAATAGGCAGGATAATGGATTACTTACAAATCGTTTTATTTTAGTAATTTCAGTTAAAGAAAGCAACACAAGCACAAGTGAGAAAAACTAAGGAAAAACTAAGGAAACTAAGGAATAAATATCAACTTCCATAAACACTAAGGAATTTTGTGGTGACAGAAGTCCTTTCTACCATCGAATCAGCTTCTTCCTTTAAAACTAGAGCTGATTAATTACATATTTATATCCTGCTTGTGATAATACTTCTTTGCATAATTTTTAACAGTATATTTTCTTGTTGCAGTGAGATTCAAACTGCTTGTATTGTTTAAATATTTAACCGCGTGATTTTCTTTTATTTTTGAGAATTGTAGAAAGATTATGTTTAATATCTTCGAAGGTTACATGAAGAAAAAGAAATTAAAGTTATAGTACAGTGAAACACGACGTACAGTTAAAAAATAGATTACCCGGACATTTTATTGCATTCTGGGACTTGATTCTATTAAGAATGTTCATGTACACAGTAAACAGAGCAAGTTTAAGAGAATAAAAATAACAAGACTCCAGGTTTGTCATAATTTGATGCTTGAAAATATTTTTTCGTGGGAATCATGAACAAAATGTGCTATGCAAAAGAGATTTAATTAAAATTAAATATAACCAATATTTCCGATAAATCAGCTTGTTTCTGAAAGAGGCCAGGTACTAATGTTTATAATTTCTTTATTTGCAATTTGTTGTAATGGCAACTATCAAAATTTATACACAAGCTACTAAAACTATTTTAGAAGATTAAATTGAATTTAGTTTTACAAATAATATTCTTTTACAATACTCTTATTTCTGTTATATTTCTTGCCGTTTTGAATCCAATTGTATCCTATTTATAGTTTACAATTCTTATATTGTGAAACATTTTCATTTAATTTTCATATTTCTTTTTGAAACTTTCAGTATTTTAAGTCATGATGCTGCATACCAACGCTGAAATAATACCCCCCCCCCTCCTCTTAATAACGCAGAAATGATACAATAGAGAGGTCGCCTACAGATAACATGTTGTAGTACTTTTCATATGTTTTTAAGTGTACTTTGGAGACTCCCCCAAGTATATTTCATTACAGCATGAAATTTAATGTAAATAAAAAATAACTAACAGTAATGAATTGAAATTTTTCATGACCATGTAAAAATATTTTCCCATTGTTAAAAATAATCGGCGTTGTTATTGTAAAAATGTTAATCACCAACTTGAGGTTTTATATCACATGCAAAAAAACCATTTTAAAAGCATGTGTTCTGTAAGAGAAGACAACATCATAATAGTATAATAAAGAAGTTCCTGGTTATTAAACAAATTCTTTCTCAAGGTAAGTCAAAAGTTCCAGGTCGATAAAAAAGTTAGAATAAATATATTTCAACCTTAAACGTAAAATTTTATTTTTTCATATTTTGGAAACGAATAGAGCAGAAGTGATAAACTATATTCGAGAAAATCAATTTAGCTGCATTTTTGAAATATGTCGACAAAATAAGTGTTATCATTGGAAATTTTAAAGTTTTTAATTATTTCACTACTTAGACGGTATTTTTAAAAATAGTTTTGTAAAGTCTTAGAAACCTTTACTTCCTTTCAAATTGTAATTTTCAATTAAATAGAGGTTTCAGGAACAATGCTTCATTTCTGCCGGAAAAATTATTCAGCTAATCCTAAGAAATTTGGTGCGCTTACTTTCCTTAACATTCAGCTTAATTTACCGAAATAAATAAATAATTTAACGAAAATATTTTTAAAGAACATTTTTATCGGTGTGTTAAAAGGTTATTTTTTCTTTAATAATTCTCTATCTTTTATTTATTATTACAAATAATAAAGAATCTTAAGATACTTTATCCAAATTCAGTATTAGGTGGTACCAAAAGCTAAATTATCAATTAATTGACTAATTTGATAAGTCTTGAAAATATTAATATGTCATCAAGAACACATATTTGCATAAAATTTCACACTTCTACCGTATCAGAAAGTGAGTGGGAATTCGAATACTGAATTCTATCTAACAATTTATATAACAATAATATATAACAATTGGCAGGGGAGAAACAGCGTATACGGTAGGTAATTTTCATTCAGATGAATTTAACAACCAATACCAAGATAAATATTTAATGCGCAGTAATTGGGTGTTTATACAAGAACATGTGGAATTACGATACCAAAGCAATAAATATCTAACTTTAATGAAATTATATGCTGGAACAAAGACGAAAAGAAAAGAAATAATGTGAAATAGTTTTATTGCTATTACATATGATCCCATCTTGTTAAATAATGTGCAAAACCTTTGATATCACATGTATACTATTGCTACCAAATATTTTTACAATTACCTGCTCTGAAAACGAAGGGAATTTTCATCCTCGTCCTGACTGAACGACAAATTTTCCATTCTCTTTGAAAAGCAAAATATTCTATTGAATATTCAAAACTGTGATAGAAGCCTCTACACAACACTTGATCTACCAAAATGTTGTAAATGCAGTAGGAGCACTGCTGTTTCATTTGTAAAAGAATTGTACGAGTAACGTACGGTGTGGTAAACTGACTTTCGAAATTTGATGATACACTGATTCACGAATCCAAATATAGGCAAAAGATCTTAGGTACTATATACAGTACTTTGCTTGTACAGCAATACCAATTCTCCTTTAGCGATCGCGATGTGAATTAATTCTTTTTAAATCAGAAACTGAAATCGTGCTCTTAAAAAAGTATGAATACCAACTTAGATTGATATTCATTGAGCAGTTTTTTCGCAGAAATATCTCACATCTCCGCTCAATTTCGATCATCATGTATATTTCATAAATTCATTTGATTTTCCGAAAATAATATTTCAAATTATACACTTTATTATTTTAAGATATTTATCTTTAGGGAGTTTAAAGTTAAACCTTTGTAATTTAAATAATAATAAAATGCTCATTAATAAAATTGCAAAGTTAAGTTTTATACAACTTATGACAATTTTAAGAATTAAAAATAATACATAAATTTGACGCCCCTCTCCTCTTTCTATGATGGTTTACTGCTCAAATTTTCTCATCATTCAAATGTAAAACCAATAGTAAATTGATGTACCTGCAAATATAATGAACTATTCTCAATATCAAATGCTAAGAAAATATATTGAAAAACATAGTTGTGATTTATATAAAACTTAAATTTTCATGAATAAAGACACATACGTAATGTACTTTATTGGGTGAAAAATTCATAACATACGTTCAAATCAACAATTAATTACATGATAAAAATAAATATATTTTAGTATACATAGCATTATATTTCCTTATATCAGCGACAAAATAATACATTTACTTTGATTAATTTATTTTGTAACTTATATCGATATGTTTTTATTTAATAATAATTTATATAAAAAGTTACAAAAAAATTAGATTAAAGAAATGTATCACTGACGACTTTTCATATGAAACTCGTTGATTAACTGTTAGGGAAAAAATTTTATTACTAATATTTATTTATTTTTTTGAAAAATTTATAAAAACAGAAGTATTGGAAATTATTGATGAAAATTTTAGCTGAATTTGATAGAAATATGTATCATGAAAATAATATTTAGTACTTTTTTTTTCATTAAGCTACAAAATAAGAGATTAAGAAAAATTTGTCTTAAAATATCTTTAAGAAAGTAAGTGCTAAATTTAGGCGATACTCGTTTTATGATAATATAAATGGATTTCTTGCTTCCAAATCGCTTTGAAGACAACAGATAGGCCATACTTTGAAAAAAAAAATGAAAAGCTTCAGCTGCTTTTATAAGGAGAGGCTAAAAACACTAAAGATTTCATCTCCCTCTTCTTTTCTTTACTGAATTAAATCTACGGAAATAACTCAGTTTTAATTTTTCACTCATAATTATTGAACAGATAACAACTAGGTAAGAAATACTATTTTAAAATTTACATATTATATTCTGGACAACAATAACAAAAAGTATGCGTAGCGAGAAATTGCTTCAAAAATTAAACATTTTTGTATATGCAGTTTAGATAGATCTTTGTATTTCCTAAGCACAGGAGGTTTTCCGTTTAATAACAATGCATAGTTTTTATTGAAAAATTCATAAAATATATAAATTTTTAACATGCATTTTTAAATTTTAATATTTATACTGTATTTGCACAGTCGCCTTTTTTTTTTTTTTTTTTTTTTTGACAAAAAAAAAAAAAAAAAAAAAAAAGAAAAAAAAAAAAAAAAAGATAAATTATGCGACTCAAATTTTTGTTGAAGCAATGATATTGTTTTGAAGTTCATTATAATAAAAAATACTTTCTTATTAAACTTCCAACTAAATCTTAGCGCAATTAGTTCTTAGTAAGCCTGTAATAATCAAGAAGCATTTTCCTTTCATATTTCATGTTCCCAACTTCAATGGTTTAGGCTTGTATTGCTCTGTCAAGCAGATCAAACTATTATATTATAATGATATTTCTTAAATTAGTCTATGTTATTTTATTCTAAATTTTGTTCTTTCCGAACCCCACTTAATTTAATTATTTCTAACATGCGTTCTAAAAAACTGATGACTTTTGCACTTCCTACGCTCCCAGCGAAAGGAATAAAAATCCCTAATGCCCTCGCATTCCTTTCAAAAATACCCAAGATTCCCTTTCCTAAGTCAATAGGTGTCGAAGAAATCCCTATCAGAATCTCTTACAGAAATCATTAAAGGGAAAATTTTCTGACACCTTTCTCGTCCGTTCTGGTGCTAACTAACACATTATAACCGTCTCCACGTACAAATCTTGCCCTCTCGAGGAAAAATAAATTGTTTGTTCCAAAAGTGTCATGTTTCCGTCCCCTCCCCCCCACACAGAGTGAGAGAGAGATTTTAGGGGGAATCTATAGAAATTGTGTAAGAGTTACAAAAATAGAAAAAAGCGGAGGCCGTTAAAAAACGACAGGGTCTGAATCTGAAAAATAAAAGTTCTGAAAAACATATTTTCTTTATTTCTTTCAAATTTTAAGTTCCGATTAAGTTTTAATTTAAATTTAAGGAAGATTTTTTTTAAAATATAAAAACTAAAATTTGGCAAGATTGGCTCCTAAACTACATATTAACGAAAGCGATTATAAAATGCATAATGTGATAAAGAGGCTTCACTGTAATAAGAATAAAAGCAACTAAATGTCATACAAAAACTTAAAAAAACGCCAAATGCATTGTACTTTCAGAAGTGGCATTAGTAGGGGGCGAAAGGGAATTGCCCTCTGTCGGAAACAGCTTGTAGGGCCGATTTTAGGGAATGCGGGGCCCAGTAGGAAACAATTACCGAAAGTACCAGGTTCCAAACCAACTTTCTTGTAGAATACAATAAATGTAATTATAAAACACTTTTTTAAAAGTATATTTATCAGTGAGTAGGAAATACAAATTATCTGTTTCACTTTTATTACTATCAAAATTGCTATAAAGGACAAAAAATAATTTTCAGTATGTTTAATTCCTTAACTGCTAGAGGCGTACATATGCGTCTTACACAGTAGATACATTAACTACACTGCGGTTAGCGCATCGCCTATGAGAAGAAAGTAAAATTTAATGTGCAAGAAAGTAATAATCTTAAGTATGTGGGGATCTACGGATTCGAATCTTAGTGATTATCCACCAGCATTTCAACTTGCTTTTTTCTACCTATGTATTAGCTGTAACTATGATACGTATCTGTGCATATATAAAAACCAATACTGTCATTAGCTTTCAGTACCAATTTCCTCATGTCGACATAAAATAAAAGACTTTGTTTAATCGGTTAACAGGATAATTAACTTATATTCAATTCGTTTGACATTGAAATATTTCGTCGTCCCCGTTAACAGGTTAAAGTGGTGTTTCGCTTAATCCATAATCTCATCTCATCAAGTACAATTTTCCTTAGAAATTTGAAATGTTGATGCAAGGACTCTATAAGAAATGTCGCTTAAGTTTAGTGTAGCTGTATTAACATCCCGTTTTAAAGCAACACTAGGCCTATTTTGGGATGGACCTCGTAATTTTAAACCACGGTCAGATGATGAGGACGATACCTGAACTGGCTACCCCTCTCTAAACTTCCACACCGCATCAGCGGGAGGACGTTTGGTCCCGACGGATTTAACGTGCACCAGACCCGCTTATACGACGGTTCTTCGGTGGAATTGGGTCTCAAAACCTTCCAGTTCCGAAGCCGAGACCTTAACACCAGGCTACCGCTGCCAAATGTCGCTTAAGATATGTTGATATTCTACAACTTACCATTTGAAATTCGTAACACACAAGGACCCAGCATGCTATACAGTTAAAAACTGTTATTTGAAGAGGGAACTCTTAATGAATATTGATCAGTAAACTGAAATGCCATTTTTTTAATGCAATCATATAAATTATTTTTGAATCATTGGTGGATTTAGGCTTCGGGGAGTAGGTAATATGTTGTCAATGTTTTAATAAACTGGTCAAATACATACTCATTACAATACATTTTTAATTTAATCAACTTGTTAAGATATTTTTTTAGGTTAATACATAACAAATAGAATCAAAATGTTGATTTTGATATGATAATAAAAGAGATGAAAAAAAAAAAAATGAAGCAAAATTTTACAAATACAAAAGCAGATGATGAGAGACATCGAAATACTAAAATATCATTTTCCTTGCTTTTAAATGAAAAATTGTCTATAATCTTTTCTTAATCTAATTACTGTATCATGTCATCTATCTATACTTATAATAAAGCTCAATGTGTGTGTGTGTGTGTTGGCACTCTACAGGCCAGACTATTTAACCTACAGCTACCAAAGTTGGCACGTGTATACCTTGGAGGTCGGGAATGCGCACCTGGGTGTTATTTTTTCCAATTTTTAAATAGAATTATATTTATTTAAAAATTAAGCGAAATTTTGGCGTGTTTCTGCTATAACTTCCGAAAATATTACCGCACAAAAAAAGATTTTTACACGAAGTTAAAGATCAAAAATTTATCTTTTAAATGATACCAGTGTTTTAACCTTAAAATTAAATTTCTATTTTTAATGAATTTTTAAATAAATATTTTAACTATATTTTTCAACAATTTTTTTCGTACAAAATAAAAATAAAATCTAAGCTGCACGAGCACGTTTCGCATTCATGGGAAAAAATTGGCTTTTTTCAAAGTGTTGTTATCACATTGATTAAAGCTCCAACTAAAAATAAATTAAATCTTTTTGGAAATGAAGTCTGCAAAAATATAATTTTCGGCACGTGTCTGTAGGAAATGAAACAAATAAGAAATATTATTTTTTCTAAAAAAATAAATTCAAGAAAAATTATTTTATGATCTTTTACACTCTCTATATTATTAATCCAATAAATCAGTTTTATTTTAAGGCAAGTTTTGTTTAATATGAACAGGATATCCATTCAAATCAGGGCCACACAGCTAATTTGTAAACCTTTAGTAAGACACAGATCTGCTAAAATGGTCTAAATGGAAAATGATTATATTTTATGTAACTCGATTCAATAAATGACTAATAAATAACGAATTTTTGATTTTACATAAAGCTTCTGCTGTGGAAATCACGATTAACAAAATGTTCTTGAAACACTAACATTTTAAATAAAAAGGGTTAATTTCCAATTAACTAAATCAATCACTTAAACTAACTGATTTATGAAAATTTGAATATCACTATTCAATAAAAAAAGGATAATTTTAGATTTTCCATCGATCGTTTTAAAGAAAATTCGCCAATCAGCGCGCAGGTTTCTCAAGATTAATTGGCCTAAGATTATGAAAATGTTGAGTTTTTCTAAATTTTTAACATTTAAAACTTCATAACTAAGTCTTATTTGATCGTGGAAAATAGAAACATTCATTCATTTATTTAAAATTTGGTGTGTCCAGAATATTTCTCAGAATATGGTACCTTACTGCATTAAATTTAGACTTCATAATTTTTGAAATATATTTATAGACAGGAACAAAATATTATTATTGATTTCATTTCAATCCTTTTGAAAGCAAAACTAAAAACTGAATTTTATGCTGAATCTGAGAAATTTTTGTTGAATTATTCTTTGAGATATTACATAAATTATGAAAATTATTTTGTAGTTCACATAAGACATAAATACCGAGCGATTCTGTTTGCAATACTCACATTCAATAATAATAATAATTAATAAATAACAATAAAAATGATAAATAAAATAAAACGCTTGGTTTTATTAAAAATTATCTTAATATTAATTGCAATTTCATCATTTACATTTTAAATTAAAGTTGAAGTTTTGCCGGAAATGACAACAAATTAGCAAAATATATATAGTAAATTGAACGAAACGATCTAAACAGTATAAGTTTGGTATGACTATCAAAACTTGAAGATTAAAAATGTTTTGTTTGAGAATCTATCAAGATATCAGTTACTTAAAATATTTAATTGAAAATTGTAGCGAGCGGTAATACTGGCGAACCGGTTGGTAGCCAAAGGCGGCAAGTTTTCAATAAATAAGACCAACAGTTCATTTAAATGTGGTTGACTAAACATTATTTTGCAAATAGTTCTTAATATATTTTAGAACAGAAAAGGATCTATCTCCACTTGTCTTGCACACTGACACAGATTTCAATTTGTGGAAAGTAAACAAAAAGTAATTAATGTTCATTAATTTTGCAATATTATTCTTAGTATTTTAAGTTATCTAACATCATTGAAAATGGAAGTATCCGGCTTGAATAATAATTCCTTTGAAGAAACAGGCAATTTTGATTTTCACGAAAAAGAAAAATTAAACAACAAACACCAGAAAGCGACAATTGATATTAATTATTCCACAATATATATATATCTTTTCCATTGGATAAACAAGAGATAGATTATTTTTATGCTTTAAATTTAAAATTTATTTTGGATTTAATAATATAGTTTTTTTTTAAATTATTTTCATAACTTAGAAACTTCTGAATATTATTGTCTTAAAATTATTTATTGATATTATTATTTTTATTCATTTTCTTTAAAAAAAAGAGTGGGGTGGGGGAATCTGTGAACAAGGTTTTAATGTAAAAAATTTACTGCTGGCTTAGTGCTGCAATATACATCAAATAGATTTTGAAATCACTCTAGGTCTTGTGGCATGAGGTAACCACCTCTAACGCTGGTGTGGAAAAATAATTAGCATCAATCTTCCACATCAGCGTTTTCATTTAAATACACCCTTGAGTAGCATTTTTTTTTTTTTTTTTTTTTGTTCAGGGCTATTTCAAGATAGCTGAAATAGTGAGAGGGGGGATGGTGGAAGGCAATAACGAAGAGTCTCCAACATCAATTATTAGTCTTGAAATCGAAAAATGTATCAATAAAGGTGAAATGGAAGAGTTGACAATAACGCAGCATTTCTAATCATGGGATGGAACTTCAAGTTGAATATGTGTGTTTTACAGGGAACTAATAAGATAACTGACGTATGTGACAAGCATTAAAAAATTAAAATAGACAATAACAGCAAGTATATGCAGTTAATGGTTTCTTCATACCCAGTGACCTTCCAAATCTAGAAACAGACGAAACTTCCATTCGATTTGAGTATAATTTATCGGCTGGGGAAGTCGGAAATATATTTAAATCTCACCTGCTGCATTATTTGGCTACCTTTGGATATTATCCTCATTGATTAATCAGACAAAAAATTAAAGTATACTCTGCAGTGACTTCTTTTGAAAGCAACGTGAAATGACAAAGGATTTTAATATTTGATATGGATGGAATATACTATTAAAATATATGGTTAGTAAAACAAGCAAAAAAAAATTATCCCAATTGAATGGCTGATGAAGGGTATCAAGCTTTTAGTCCACACATTCAAGCGTGGATTCAAGCGAAAATGTTTTATCTTGTAAAAATACAAAACGATTCTCAAAACAAACAACAATTTGTTGGTATACATACTTAAACGGCACATTACAATTTCATTCATGATTATCAAAAGAATAGATAAAATATTAAATTACTTTAGAATCAATCATCATTCACTACCATATTATTTAACATTTCTTAATATCTATAACTGATTAAAATAAGATATTCCTTATCTTTAATAACTAAATAGTTTGAAAGATCCGAAGATAATATTTCAACCCTCCGAATTAATAATTTACCGATTATTATGTTATGTTTATGAAGCCACAGAAATACATTCATTGAATAATGTAAACATAAAATTAAAGGGATTCATCATATCATTTAGGTCTATAAAGGATATTTTAAGCATAAATTAGTTCTTGAGGGTAGACTGATATTTATTCAATACCTGGCATTCATCAAATTAAAGAGTTCTGTAAGGACAAAAGTTACCCATTTTTTTCACAAATATCAAACTTTATTTTGCTACACATTAAAAAGGAACTCTGGCATACTTTTAAGAGATCCATAATTACAATATTAAACAAAAGAAATCATTACACAGCAAAAAGATGAATTAGCTTTTTAAGAATGGGTGAAAAACACCACACAAGCAACCCAAATAATAATAAAAAAAAGTTACAAAAAGTTTACAATCAGTATAGTTACTCAATATGAATGAAAAACTGTTAATTAAAATGTTAACAAAAAACAAGCAAAACAGTGTGATTACATAGTGATAAATGCTTAAAAATGTGATAAAATGATATTATATTACTCTGAAACTGTTGAGTTATATATCTGAAAATATTGCTAGATAAAATGCATCAATCAGAAAAAGCAAAAATTTTAATTAATAGAAATTACACACACTGATAAAAATTCACAAAATATTGCAATATGAATTTTCATCATACTTGAAATAAAATATCTGGACATTTACATATTGAGATATTTATGATAAAGCGACGTATACAATTTTTATTCCATAAGAATTAGTTAAATATTACCTTTATTGCATAAGAAGTAGTTAAATATTATTTTTATTGCATAAGAATTAGTTAAATATTACTTTCATTGCATAAGACTGACTTAAAAATGATTTTATTGCATAAAAATTGCTTAAATAATTTAAATAAGAAAACACTTGCTGCAAAAACAGTTCTGTTAAAAATTAACATCAAAAATACCCAAAATATACGCACATTCCAAGATAATACATATATACTGGACGCTTCTACTTGCATGAATTAATCGTTATATGAAATAACATCAAAAAGACTAGATCGTAAAATATATTGTAATGCAAAGAATATATTCATACTCAGGAAAGTCAACCTAGTTTCGTACCTTTGAAATATATTAAAGATTAAAAAAAAAGATTGCATTATTCTGCAGCAACTTATGCACTTTCCTTTATATATAGAGTCG
>JAPMOR010024793.1:63232-85198 GCA_026543865.1 Argiope aurantia | reverse complement strand
GAAAACAGACAAATCTCCGCCTCCCCTCAATAACATTCTTTCCGGTGATGACTCAGTGTCCTGGATGCCATACTAATGAAATAGTCAAACTGCTTTTATATTTCTATTCATATTATAACGCGTATTTAAAACATTTTATTTCATAATCGAGGCTCGCAAAAATCTTTGAAAAAGTTCCAAAAGTGTGTTTTTATGGAACTTTAACGACCCTGCGGCATCTGAAGATGCACTCCAATATTTTTCATATTTTTAATTTTTCTTATCTACACCAAAAGGTCGATTTTTGGCGCCATTACAAATTAAAAAATCAAAAATTGATTATTTCTTTAAAAAAAAATTTAAAATGTAGCTAAAATTTCAATTTTATGAAACTTTAACGTCTGCGGCACCTCAAAACGTACTCCAAGTTTTCATATTTTTAATTATCTTATCTACATGCAACTTTTCTGCGCTATTACAAATTAAAAATCAAAAGTTGATTTTTTTTTTAATTGTTCTACCCTAGCGCACATCCTTCCGCGTTTCATCCCTTAGTGAGATAGAATCGTCGAAAAGTGGTCGTCTCAGGATACCGAAATGAACAGTAACTAATATTGTACGTAAATATTGTATTACGAGTCTGATAATTTTCAGATTTGGAATACTTATTTCAAAATTCATACTTTAACATTCGTAGCATGCGTAAAATTCGTAAAATGTTGGAAACAAAATTAGTTATACAGAAGATAGCCAAGCTTTATAACTCATACAACAGATTTCAGCCATACATTTCTCTATAAATTTATGAATCAGTCATAAAAAAAGAATTAATCCCACAATGTTAATGCTGCTGGTTACATTGCTCAAAACATAAAATGTGAAATGCAGCATGAAGCTGCAAGACGTTTAATCAGCCTTTGTCGCTAAACTGCAAGCAAGTAAAAGTAAATGCTATACTGAGTTAAATCTAATGTGTATTCAACGCATAATAGAAACGCATTGGAAACGCATAAGATAGAAAAAAGACAATAATGCTTAAGTCTAATGAAATATCGTCACATACTTTTTGCTGATGTTTATCAAAAGGAACAAATATAAAAAATTTCACTAATATGCATTTTTACACTGCATTAGAAATGAATAGGATTGTAAAATTCAAAAATTGCACATACAAATAGAAATGAAAGAATAAAAATTAATATCAAAATAAATATAAAAAATAGACGAACACGAAACAAAAACAAGGAACTCATTTCAAACTCTAAAGTTTAGCAAAAATAACCCTGAATAAAAAATTAAATTTACACTGCATTCCAGGATAATATCTACGTTAAATTTAAGCATATAAGTTAAATTATCAGAATTAAAAATTATCTTTAAAAGTAAGTTGCTGCATCACTCAAATTTTAATTCTACTTGCTCTAATATTATGTTTTAGATAATAATCAAATTCAGTAAAAATAACACCAATAATAATAATTTTATAAAACATTTAGGACATGCATACACACAACACAAAGCATCTTTATGTTAATCAATGAAAAAAAATTATTTAAAAATCAGTAAATAAAATCATGCTCGATTCTTATATAAAATATATGCATATATAAATACAAAAAGTAACAGAATAACATGTTCAATGCAAAATAATAATTTAAGCACGAAAAAATTTCTTACATTTTAATTAAATGAAACGAAACATTGTTCTACAGATATACTACATAAAGACAGTCATATAAATGTTTTAAAATGTAACATCTCACTAATGTTAAAAGCATATTTAGATTACTTAAATTGTGATATCCACACACTAAATATATTGAAAATTCATAACGAAGATATATTTATACTCACAACCAAATTTATTAATTGCAAAATATTCAACAACTAAATATTTTTTTCTTTCTTTTCATCGAAATCTCTGATTAAACCTTTAAAGGGCCATTTTTTTCTAGTCATATTATGTTAAAACATGTTTAGGCTTAGAAATTAGAATAAGAAAAGTGATTCATTTAGCTTATTAGATAAATTTAATTTGATTAATTAATCAATTTGGTTAATTAATAATTAAATAACAAATCAAGACACATCATTTTGTCTGAGATAAAGAACTGGAACATCTAAGTTTCTGACTTACTAAAACAATTTGTCAGAACTTACGCCAACCTACATAATTTCGTACAAAGATTGATAAATTTGATAGGAAGCATACTTCCCACGTCCGTAGAAAGGGTTAACAAACCCAAATATGAAAATTGATTATTTCATATAATTTGCATTGAAACAAATAAAGATTCATGAAAAAAAGATTATAAAATAATGCAAGACATCAACAGGTACTAAAAAGGTTATTACAAATAAGTCAATATTACAACAAACTGTATGTGGGAGACTGCAACTCAAAACTAGAAGTCCTTTTAGAAATATAATATTTCTCATAATGCAACTAGAAACAACGATTAAGTTTACAAAGGTTAGGGCATTTATAATTAGTCTCCAGCACATAATGAGCAAACAAATTGTTTTAACAACTTGGAGACATTGGTTAAAAGATTTTAATTTTCTAAGAAAAATAAAATTAAAACGCAAGTAGGTATTTTCAGCATAAATATCTAATGAAAAATAGTTAACAAATGAATTAACAAAACGAATCACATTTCAAAGAGTATTAGGGTTTGCTATCGAAAAGCAAATATGTAAAATCAAGTACTGAAAAAAAAATAGGTGAAAAAATAAAATAAGATCACATATAGTTATTTAACAAATTAGAAGTACACCTCCCTCCCAATCAATCAATATAAATGCTCATTAAAAAGATTGAAAAGAAAATTGTCTAAATATCCATTCATAAAATGAGACAATTAGATATATATGCTTAGAATATGCTCGTGTGCACACATTTAACGAAATAAACTCAGATTCAGCAATGATCTTGGAAACCTTTTTAAATGGTGAGAGATGACTTGTGCAAGAATAGATGAAGACACTAATCACTGGCCTAGAAGTTTGATGTCAGATGCAATACTAGATCTTGAGGCTGCAAGTAGACAAAATTAAATCTAAATCAAGACGATGCGTTTTAAATATTAAGTGTGACAATAATGATACACTTTTTTAAAGCGAATATTAATAATTAATGAAAGAGAGATTAATGTTCGCCTTATGAACAAAATATTTAAAAAGAGAAGGCAAACATCTTTTCAACAAGGAAACATTCTTTCTATAAGTTGAATAGACACCGATAAACTATATGATCGATCATTAATACAAAATAATAAAATTCATACTCTTAATTTTTAAAAATTAGAACATTTTATATAATTTTCAATATTTACTGAACACTAATTTTAACCATTCTAACAATATCACAATTCTAAAACTATTAAATACACAACAACAACAAAAAAAGGCTGTGAGCGGATTCCTTTTATAAACACACACTAGGAAATAGATGCAAGTTTATCTAAAATGTTTCACAAACAAAAGTTCAGTATAATCAAACAAGTAATTCGGATATAAAAAGAGACACAGACACGTCACTCAAAACAAATTTAAAGCAACACTTGTGGTTGCGCGAGATAATAATAATAAGGATCCAGTCTGTCATTAATGTAGAAATTGTAAAGGACACGAAACAAGATGCTCCACGGATAAGGTCCCAATTATAATTTGATAGCCAATAATTACAGTCGAACTTCATGACACTTTACTATGATCAAAGGTAAAGTGGATTTATGCTGATCTGGTCGATGGCTTTAAATCTGAACTAAACTTTTTATTACGTTAAACATAGATTTTGTATATGTAGAAGGATTGCCAATCAAATTGTGTTTTCTCTGTACGCATATTCAAAATACGAGCAAATGTGCGAATAGCACTTATGTGCTAATTATAATGGAATATGGAATTAAGGCGAGGAAAGGAAGCAACAATTTAACATTATTCAAAATAATGGCATATTAAAAGAAAGGTTATATTTTCACACAGAAAAAACAACAACAATTTATCTTTATTTATTATCTAGAATTTAGCAAGACAAAATATATATATTAAGGGGAGGGATATATTACCTATCAAACTCTTTAATTGTAAGTCACACAAAATTAAGGACTCGGGTGAAATAAAACGCAAAACATTTTTGTTACGATACAAATCATTTAAAGAAAACTTAACAAAAAAAATCACAAAGTAAGATTTTATTATTCTTATTATTTATTCATTTTTACCAATTCAACTATTTGGGCATCGGTTTCTGCAACTTCTGCAGAATTTTCAGCCATCAGTTTTATGGAACTAATACAAACAATCTATAACAAATAAGGTACAATATTACTATATGGTCTAAAGTACACTTTTTAGCTATCTCACTTTCAGTGAACTTATCTGAAAATATTTCCGATATACCAATGAAAGAATTAAAGGACGAATGTGACGCATTATTTTTTAATGTCTATAGAAATTCAGCTTAAAATGATTGCTCTTGTACTAAAAAGTTCGTAATCGGTTTATTTTCGGACATCAAATCTAACATTTTCGGATTTGACGTATCGAAGTGTAAAATTGAATTCGGAATGAGATTTAGTACAATGGTAGTATGGCTTTAGGATATTCATTCATTAAAATATTAAAGCGCAATAGCCAGCCAATTTCAAGAAAATGGCCATAAAACTTTCAACATTACCTATATACTAATAATGTTTCGCTGTTTTCGAGCGCACAAATAGTATCGTGGTTAAAGCACTGGCATAGAATTAACGAGCCCATGTTCTGTCCTGGGCTAGCATTTTTTGCTTTAAAAAAAAATTATTTTCTTTCTAAATTCTTTCAAATTAATTTAACAATTTATAACGAGTTTTAATTAATGTTTTTCATTTTTTATGCAAAATAAATACTTATTCTCCTAATTCTTGGATTACAACTTAATTTTTAGAAAAAAAAAATAATTAAAAGTATGAATGCGTTTTTTTAAATATTCAGAATTACTTAAATTAATAATTCGAGGATGGTTTCAATTAATATGATAATCTCTTTTGTGTAGAAAAATAAATGTTTTTTCCTATATACTTGAATTAAATCTTTTTTTAAAAAATTAAAGATATAAACAAGTTTTTAAAAAAGTATTTAAATAAAATTACAGAAAATTTTAATAAATATGCAACTCTTTTATCAATCAAAAATTTTCTCAAAATAAATCTCTCTCAAAAGTAAATGCTCATTCACCTAATACTTGAATCGTAATTTTATTTTCAAGCAGGAAAAATAATAACAAACATAACTTCAATGATGATAAATGTTAATTAAATTACTGACACCAAAAATATTTTATTATTTTTTTATTGCATCCAAGAACTAGAATGATAATTATCGTAAAAACATTTTAAACAAGATAGATATACTTTGACATCTTGCACAATTGATAAATAAGGATTATCCACAAGAGAAACGTTAAAGGAAACGGTTAGAAAACAAATTTCATTTACCTTAAAAAAATATTTGTTTTTCTTCAGAAAATCAAACAGTGTACAAAGCATACCGTATAAAGTTACTAAAAATTTTGAACCATCTGTCTATGCTTTCCATAATTTAATACCTGCTTTCGACTTTTTCTTTTCAATTACTAATATTAAGAATGTTCGCTGATATAACTTTATTAATCTCAACTGCTCTCTTTAATTACCGATATAAATAAAGCTTCGTTTGATTTATAAGAAATAATTTATTATTATTAAAATCAAGAAATTTAAAAGCTTTTAATGATTTTAAGATGAAAATAGTTATTTATTTTTATAATTAAAATTAAATTTATAATTATTTTGAAACTTAAAAATTAAATTATGATTATAATTGAAGAACCATAAGAATAAACATAATTATTTTTCTTTTAAAAAAAGTTCAAACTTATGTATTAAAAGAAAGAACAATTATTTTTCCATACAAAAATGGGTATCATAATAATTAAAGTCATCTTTGAATTGTTAATTTAAGCAATTCTGAATAATTAAAAAAACGTATTCATATTTATAATTATTTTTCTTCTAAAAATTAAAATTATAATTCAAGAATTAGGAGAATAAATATTTATTTTTGAATTAAAAATGAAAAACATTAATTAAAACTATTCGTAGATTGTTAAATTAATTTGAAATAATTTAGAAAAAAAAAAAAAAAAGGAAGAAAAAAAATACTAGCCCTGGACCGAACATGGGTCTCGTTAATGCTACGCCAGCGCCTTAACCACTACATTACCTGCGCGCTTAGAAACATTATTAGCATATAAGCAATGTTGAAAATTTTAGGGCCATTTTCTCGAAATTGGCTGGTATTGCGCTTTAATATTTTCATGAATGAACATTCCAAAGGTATACTACCATTATACAAAATCTCACCCCAAAATCAATTTTCCACCTCTTTTGCCTCTCTTCGTATTAAGTCTTGTATCAATAATGAATCTTTTGAACTGGCACGCAGTCTTTCTTGTACGTTTTACTCTTTTGGCATGAATAGTAAGTGTCTGTTTTCCCATATTATTTAGGCTTATTATCTTCTTACAAAGCGAGCAGTACGCAACAAACTGATTTTGTGGAATTTCTAGAACATATTCAGCAAAATCAGGATTGACTTTTTTTTTATCCGTCCAATTCATATTACGTACGGATATCGAACAGCTCATTGATTTAAAAATATTCTCTAATCTACTTTGAATAAGCTCACAGTTTCTGAAATAAGAAACAAATCATTCAATAAGCTCAAGGAAGGTAGACTAAACACCACCACACTGCTTCCGCAGAATGAATGTAGATAATCCTGCTAGAAAAAAGTATTATATTCTTTCGCGTCATTGAAGAAGTCTCGCTGCAATTCGAGAACCTCCTAGAAAAAGAACTGTCTCACAAATCGAAAATGTAATGATCTATACAGAAAAGAAGGGGGAATGAGATAAAGGGGTGAGTTTCCGCATTACACAATCACGAATGGTATTGTTTCATTTTTGGAAGCTATGACTACGACCTTCTATTCTTGCAATCTTTAGAGTTCGGCATTATTTGGATGGGGAAAAAAGATAACTAAGAAACTTAAAATTCCTTGTTTTTATGAGAATTTTCAAATTTTCCTGCATTTTGCCTGTTTTTTTAGACGATTTTTAAATTCTCTGTGTTTTCCGGTTCTCCATGTGGCGTGGCAACCCTGATGTAGAGTATCTGGTGCTATTGTGGCCGAATGACTATCTCTAAACAGTTAGAGAAGGACATATAGTTACAATTGGAAAAACGCTTTACATCATTGGAATAATTATATTTTTGCTGCTTGAGTGAAAAATATTTCACAGAAAGTTACAAAAATCTACATTCAGTTTTTCTATCCTATCAATCAGTTTTAGTAAAATATACGTGGCACTTCAAAAATAAAATATCCTTTTTCTGCGACTAAAACGGTTCGAGTTACGAAATGTTGAAAATCACTATGTTGATGATTTTTACAGCTGAATTCGTGGTCTAGAGGAAATATTTAGAGAGATCATTCGCAAATTGAAATTTTTTGTTTTATTAAGCTTAGTATTTTTTAATGTGTTATATGAGAAAGTATTACTACTGCTTTGAAAATATTTTTAAGGTAGTTATTTTTCAATCAATCAATCTTCTCTATTTTATTATCTTATCCTTCGTATCTTTCTAACCGTTTTATTTAAAGAACGCCTTTTATTTGCAGGGTTAACATTTCATAGGATTATGAATATTTTTTGCGCTCCAATTACCAAAAAATTTACTTTATATTTGATATTATAAAACATTTGATATCAATAAAGAAATAAGGGGAATTTAAGTACTCATAAAGTGAAGGGAATGCAAATAATAATTTTGTCTAATAGTTCGCAAATCATTTGTCAACAGGCAAACTTCAATTTAAATCATTCTTCTACGACAAAATTTCAAATGCTCGCAACAATATGTTACTCCTAGTTTTTTTTTAATACTTTTGTTTATATGAAAAATTTATTTTTCATTTGAGTGATTGCTTTGGAATTAAAAAGATGTCTGGGAATTATTACTTTTGCAACTTTATTTATACGTTGCTTATATAGTTGCACACCTGGCTAAGAATGAATTACAATACTTAAATGGTTTTGAATGTAAGCAACTTTTACTAGTTAAGAGTTATTTATCAGTTTTTTTATTAGTTAATAACTATTACAAATCTTTCGGATGTTTGATTATACAAGCATTTATATGTAACTTTTTAACTTTAACATTTACATCACCTTAACATTTACATCAAATGATTGCAATAATTCAAAAACTTTTTTCCTATCTATCAAGCCATCTTCTCTATTTTTATTATTATCTATCCAAAGCTGGATGAGCATTTTATACTTTATGGTATATATAAATCCATATAAAATTACAATGACGTTTTAAATTTTAACCAAAAATTTTATTTTCTACAAACTGTTCCTTAACACAAAATTTGCATATAGCTCCTATTTAGATTAAACAATTAAAACCTGAACAATTTTAGTCGTAAAACAATGAAATTTCTTTTATCGTAATTTTTAGATGTCTATATCTAATTAGAAAAAGATATATTCGTTAATGGACCACAATACGAGACACTTTATTATATATATGTAATGATATTTCAAAATCTAATTTAAACTTAATTAATTTCCTAATTTTTCGCTCAATTCAGCACATATTAACATTATTCTAAAATATTCTCTTATTTCCTGATCCCAATCCATTTTTTCTATTTAATTAATTCAAGAGAAGCTTTGTAAAAATGCTTAAAGTGGCATTTTCATACGCTTCGAGTGAATGGCAAGTCTAGCACATTCTTTTAAAAGATCCCTATAATTCCCTTGCCTGTGGTCGACACGTGTAGGAAATCCCTATCAAAATCTTAATAGTATATAAGCAATGGGAAAAATATTTTCATTCTCTTTAGTTTTTCCTCATTTCGTTTTGTGTCGTTCTGAGTTGAGCACATCGCTTCAGCTTGTACAAAAAATCATGCCTCCCGGGATGGAAATAAAATGAAGTTAAAAATTCAAAGTTTCTTCACTCTCTACGGCCACGACTCTGCTTCAAAAATTATGGTTACATACATACAGTGAAACCTCTTTGAACGCCTGCCAAATTAACGGCCAATTTATCGTGTCACGGATTTTTTGAACCATAGACCTAATGTTAAAATAACCCCTAGTAACGGCCACTCAACCGACTCGGAACGGCCGCCGCGATGCTTCACCCATCTCATTTTTTTTAGGAATGTAATCACTTAATGTTTCAAAATATGAGCTGAATGGTTTAAAGGCAGGTCGCTTGTATTTCTTTCTTACTATTTGTTATTAGTGGATTCCGATAAATTTGGAACAAAAACGTCATTCACGTTTCTTTCATTAGTTGGTCATTGATCTGAGTTGCAACAATGACGAAGCGCATTTTTCCAAATCTCAAGCAACGCATTCTAGTTCTGCCTCAATATGAGAACAGAAATTCGGGGAGAAAGTTAGCTGAATTATTTAACTGTGAAAGAACGCAAATGAACAAAATCATTAAAGAAAAAGATTAGATTTTGAAAGAATACGGAAACTTCAAATTTCGTGGTGTCAAACGTATGACACCTGAAAAATATATCGGCATAAGCGAGGCTGTTTTGGAATGATTTAAATCTGTTTGTGCAAAGAAAATTCCTGTCAGTGGACCTATAATTCAAAACAAAGTACAAAGCTGTGGGAATTTAAAATCTATCTGCCAGCAATGGATGGCTGGACAGATTTCATACACAGTATAACATTACTTTTCGATCACTGAATGGCGAAGAGGTCGATATCGACCTCAGTTCATATGAAGACTGACAGGAGCGTCTCCCATTACTTTTGGCTGGGTATGATGACAAGCATATATTCAACATGGTCGAAACGGCAGTCCTTTTTCGCGCTTTGCTCAATAAAAGTATAATTCAAAAATCCGGAGAAATCAAAAGTGGAAAAATTCCGAAGCGGCTCACCATTGTTTTTGTGTGGGCGCAGCTTGAGAGAAAAAAAAAGGCCACTGGTCATTTGGAAATGTCAAGGATCCAGGTGTTTTGTAAAAAATTTAAACAGTTTTGGTGTATCGTGGTACGCAAATAAAAAAGCATGGATGACATTATCCATTTCTGAAGAATGGCAAAAAACAGGAATCAAGCAGTCAAGAAACTATTGGACAACTATTGCAGCATGATATTATAAAATGTTTCGAGATGGAATACAAACAATGCGCTCTGCGACACGTTATTGCACATATGGATGGATGCGAAAGTGCTAGTGAACCTTCAAAGTCCGGGATCCTTTAAAGAGGATTAAAACCTCCTGGAAACTGATCACTGAATGTTTCGTTAGCTGTAATATCAGTAGCAAAGAAATCGGGAGACAATTAGATTTATTCGAAGAATCGACAATAGCAGATCAATTAGCAGAGCTCTCGAAACTTGCTGCAATAGATCCCGAATCCTTCCTGCACGAAGCAACAGTGGAGTGTTTTGATACAAATTCCTTTGGGAGGAATGCTTTTTGGTTGATAAGTCTATCGAAGACAAACATTTTTTACATACCTTTAATCAGATCTAAAGTTAAGACTGATTTAAATTAACCAAACAGTATATTCTGCTTTAAAACTTTTCCACAAATGAATTTATTGTGAATTTCGGGCACCGATTCTAACACTGACGAGGAATTTTCCGATACGGTTGGTAATCGTAACTCAGCAACATTTTCAGTTCAAGGGACTTTGAGAAAAATAGATGAAGTCATAGGACATTCCAACTTAATAACAACCGAAACGGTTAGAAATTTATTTTTTAAACGGTAGTTTCTGATAAGCGTAAAAATTTAAAAGAGTAAAATTATGTCGCTTTTCAAAAACGCACAATAAATAAAGTATTATTTTCTCTTTAGATAAGTCTCAAACTTCACTTTAAATGTGCAAGAATTGTTTATATTATGTATTACAGCAATTGCATTGTAAAGAAAACCCTTCAAAGTGACAAAATTTTCTCAGAACGGAGGAGTGGAAGTTCAGAGAGATTTCACTGTATATCAAATGTATTTCAGATAAATTTGTTTTTTATAGACATCAGCAAGACTTTTCACAGAAATAATAAAATTAATGACACATAAAATGGAAATAACAATTTCTTGAAGCCTTTATAAGAAAATACAACAGAAGTGAAGGCCAGCAGCAGGCGATTCGGTGTACATCATGCAAGTTATGATGGAGTAAATTCTTGGGAGTATTTTGGAAGTCGGAATTTATCGTCAGGCACTTCATAATGTTCTAAAAGAATAGACGATGGAAAAAAAAGAGGAGATATTTAGAGTTCTAATCTAGAAGAAGCTTTAATCGCTCTCTCTCCAAGAAATGAACAGTAAACAGATTAGTTTGAAAGTTTTATTTTGCTGGTTTTGTGAGACAATTTATCCCGGTAGAACCACTCTTGAAGTATGGTTTTTACAAAGAGAAAGAATCTGCAGACAATATTTTTTTCTTAATTCCTGCAAGACTTTTTCTGCTCAATTTTAAAATAGAATTGGAAGAAGAAAAAGGTTTTACAATCCTTTAATGATGATATAAAATCTTGTTCGGAAGCTCTTCACAGTTTAATTGCTGGAAAGAACTTCTGAAGCCAAAAAGTTTTTTATTCAGGATTTTCTGAAGCTGAAAATGAGTACCAGATTAGGATGTTGCAAAAACTTTCGAATGTAATTAAATGGATGTTATTTGAGAGTGGATATTAAGGTCAAGAACACTTTCTATAGCCCTGATCTTTTTTTAATTAAATTTCAATCCTCTTAAAAAGATGACATGCGCTTAGATGCATACATCTTTTTTTAAAAATAACTTGAATATATTAGAAAGTTACTTTGACACCAGTATTTTCATACTTTCTACTTATTTTTCTAAGATTTTTTCAACATCTATGAAACAAAATTTAAATAGTCAGCAACTCCTTTAAAAAGTCCTTTTACGTTTTCTTTTATCAAGTCTTTATTATATATGGAATTCGCTAAAAAGACTGAGCAACCAGACCTCGCCCTACACTGAGAACAGTTTTTCACCTATCTCCTGTACAAACTTCTATTTACAAAGACTCGTACTTTTTCTTTAAATCAAACACACAAATTTATTGTTGTCTAAACAAAGTTTTTAAAAAGACTCGAGCAATGATGAGGTCACTTTTTGTGACATCATATTCTTTCTTTATGCAGAAGTCAATGTTCACTTAAACATGATAATTGGTCATGTTACACTTAATTTCTTGTCATAGATTAAAGACTTAGTTGCAATAGTTTTAGAAGATATTATTTGATTTGAAGATTGTGCTAATTCTTTGCTAATTTTAGTCTTCGGACATTTTAAGAGAATTTGAAAAGCATATTTCTAAATTCCGTGATTAACCACTTAGCAGCTTGGATTTTGTTATTTATCCATATTTAATTCAATTTCCTATAACTCTTTTTGCAATGCTGCACTTTGTATTGCCACATGCATCAGTATCAGACCGTTTGAAAACTATTCGCTGATTGAAATTATTACATAATATATACCCCATTTTATTTGCTGATTTGCCTTCTTTTGGGATGTACCATTATCACTTTCACAAAGGATGTCCTTGGCTTACCACTAAAAACTCTTCCCAAGATGCTACTTGCAGTTCAAAGAAACAAATTTTCGACTTTCACGCAATTTATACAAACAGGGCAGATTTTAATCCAAAAATACCAAACTACGTCAGTATGAAAGGTGGGATAAAGCAATCCAGACAAGACCAAATAACTTCCGTAGGAGAGGAAGGGGTAAAGACATGTGGCTAAGAATCATCCTGATGAGAGATCACAACCTTCCAACTTGTCAATTCTGGGCGCTTCTAGTCACTGGTTAGTTTCAAACGAAATTTAACTAAATTAATGTTTACTTGGTGACAGCAGATTGTAACAGACAATGCCCTTCCAATCCCAACATGTACAAAACATTACTTTTTCAGAACGGATACTGGCTTTTGCGGTAGTGATGGCGGCTCATTTTGAACAACTCCTTGATGTTATTTACTGAAGATTATTGTAGACAATGGATTTCTATCCATCCGTTATTAGTTTCAAAAATGAATTGTCACACTGTATTATCGCACATGGAAATATAATTCATTTATTATAATGAAGTACCCAAACATTAAGCCGACTACCAAAGTCAAATCGCCTTAAACGCGAATTTATTTGTGATCAGGGTCTCATTTTGATAATCATCAGCCGCCAATGGCTTACCGGAGTGTCGACGGTCTTATACGTGAAAATTGCTCCGTTCGAATTTCACACCATTTGTGCGCTTACAGCATTGTCTCTATAAAAAAACCCGCATATTTGTACAGACTTGAAAAGTTTTTTATTTTTTTATTTTGCAAGTAAAATATATTTATAACTGCCAAAAATGCACTTTACATTCTCCATGTTTACACTGACATCAAACAAACAAAATTAAACCAATATTAATGATAAAATGGCAAAAGCATCCTCTTTCACAAAATATTACTAATTTCAAAGTTATATAGCATCACATTTCAGTATTCCAAAAGATCAATGCAAAACGTTACGAAAATTTTTTAAACATTCCAAGCAACTTAGTTACTGGGAGAATAAAGCAATTTCACCCTGCTTCTTGAATTTGCCAAGTTTGCCATTGATGTAGCTGATCTAACGAAAACTATTTCCTTCTACAAACCATTTGATGTTTATTAATTGCCATATCTCTTGAATAGACTGATATTCATTTCATTTTCGACAAGAGCACAGTAATCTTAAATTGCAAAATTTTGAACATTTGTCCATATCATTTGGTACTGAAGAAATGTAATATCTATTACAGTATCAATTTCTTCATTCCTTAAAACCAGAAAACCATACTTATTTTTGAAAATCTTTACAGCTCCGCAAAAGTTGTAACATTGTGCTTACAGCAGATAAAGAATAACAGAATAATGACAGTAACTATCTTATAAACAGTAATTTCACCTCTTGTCCTTAAAGAATCTCATTTGGATATGATAATGATTGGCAGTTAGAACAGCATTTTTCACTGGATAAATCCTCCTGCCATGCTAACATCGTCTATAACTCATACTTTTTTATAATTTGTTCCTTGGCATCTATTGATTAATTGATTTTATCGAAACCAGGTGAAATATGAGAACTTCTATGGTGCACGGTAAATCACTAATGCCTTCATTTACCAAAAAATCTTAAACCCTCAAAAATGCCAGTTTTGTTTACTAAGCAATTTGTGCTGATCTAGATTTCAAGTTAAAAAAAAAATAGGTTCGTGCAATATACACGGTGATCAAAATTAAAACACCCCTACTTTGAGCTCTCTATACAGCGAACTACTTAGTGTAAAGGCTCCAAAATTGGTGAACATACTACTCAAGACATGGGGAGACCGATTACGCGAAAAACCAATTAGTTCCAGAAATACTGATAATTGGTGCTGTACAACAAAAAGTAGACTGGAAAGATTCAAAACACACATTTGTAATACATTTTATTCTAATGTATCAAACATTCAATCACAAAGACCTTATCGATGCAAGGGAAACTGCTCAATTTGGCTCTTTTCTTCCAGATGTAAAATCTGCATTCTGCGGACAGTTTGTTCAACTGCGTATTCTAATTGGTCGATTGAGATGTTTCTCGCATGCAGAGTGATATTGTCTTCCAAATCTTCCAAGGTTACCAGACGTCCTCAATAAACAAGATTTTTTAAGTTTCCCCAAACCCAAAAATCGCAGGGATTACGATGTGTAGAACGATATGGTTAGGTTACCGGCAACGCACGACTAATTACTCTATCATTAGTAGAATGTTGCTGAGGAAACTGCTGCACACGGAGTCCAATGAGTGGAGGCACTTCATCTTGCAGAAAGTTAACTATATCAAGACATTGACGCTGTTGCATTTGGCGTATAGCAAATTTTTTAGCATATTTGGGTACCTGCTGGTCCTTTGAGTAAATTCTCAAGTCGGCGAAACTTGAAAAAGCGTAGCTGCAGCATTTCCTTTGTTTTCATAAAACAACTTCACAAGCAAAGCGTAAAGCCATCGCTGAAAAGAATAGCATTTTCCCAATTTTATCCCTTTTATGCCTAGAACACCAGCAAACCAAAGATTTATGCAAATTTTTGTGCTTACAGAACGAAATTGTAGTTATAATGACAGTTTCAGTTTCTTTATTTTCCCCCCCATTTTTGCAATAGAAACTAAAAAGGAAAAATTCCATGCCGCATGTTTTTTGTGTGATTATTTGTATCTTTTTAGCATGTTTTCTGTTGTACAGCGCCATCTCTGTGTTTCTGGAACTATTTTTTTTTCGCGCAGCCGTCTCCTTATGTTTTGAATAGTATGATCACCAATTTTGGAGCCTTTACACTGAGTAGTTCGCTGTATAGAGAGCTCAGAGTAAGCGTTTGAATTTTGATCACCTTGTATAAAGGGAAGTCCATATTTGCTGAATTTCAGAAGTCTCAAAAAGTATATGATAAATAACTATATGACCAAGTTTTCTATATTTTAAACATGGAAAGAAGTGTCAAGAGCTGAGTATCGTTTGCAGTTATTTAAGTGAACCTGATGTGTCAATTTCTTAGCCACTTTCTGCAATAAGCCAGAAGTTTTTCAACAAGTGAATTTCCAGGATAAAAGCAGACTGGCATTCTTTTCTGACGGAAAATTTTCAGATCTTAACAACGATCGAAAAAAACAACAGGATATTCATTATATTTCACACGTTTTTGCAAGTGTTTCTTGAAAACAATTACCTAAAATTCTACTTTGAATAATAATCAAAAGAATGTTTCACATCTTAAAAGATAAAGAACAGGTTGGCAGCATTTATGACTGAGTTGAGCTTCAATTTATTTAAATTATCCAAAACGCTAAATTTTTAAATTAAGCTGATTCCCAAATTAATTTGACTTTACCCAATATGTCTTTACTTTATCTAATTGTTGGACAGTTCTTATTTTCTCTATTTCAATTTTCTGTTCCAGATTTAATTGTTGAATGGTAACTATGACAACAATAGCAGAAAGAATATCAGTTTTTATTTTCAGTTGATTCCTAATCGTGTCAAATTGCATTTTTTAAAAACTTTTTAAATAAGACATATTCACATCATACAAAGACTTCCCCCATGCCAAAGATTTCTTGCCTCATATCAACTAGAGATTTTGCCTCATTAGCCTCTTTCTTTTGTACCCAAATTTTTTACATATATCTCACAAATCTCAAAGGCGTAATTTAATCCGAAATTTCTTAATTTTGCTGAATAAGCCAATTAAAATGGACAAATCTATTTCAAAATATAGAAGTAAAATTTTGTAAACGTGAAAATAAATTGAACACTTTAGAAAAAATATGCTACATTTAAAACATCAGCAATACAAGTACAGTACCATGGGGGGGGGAAGACTGTTACCTAGTAACAATGAAAAGGAATTATCAGTCTTTACATGGATATTGGATGCACCCATGATGATGATGACTATTGAAAGGTATTCAGCAGGAGCCAGAGATCCAGTACTGGAAACTGCAAACTTTTATGGATGTACAAGAAACACAATATTAGTCATTATGATAGCATGCATAGCAGATGATAAAATCTTATATTCCGAGCATAGCAGCAAATGAAAGAAAAAAATGACTGATAAGGAGAGATGATTGTTGAAACACATAGAGGTTTGACAGCATAAGCAATTTATACACCAGATGGCATCTTAATGAATAATTCTCTCCAGGATCCATTTTAATTAAAATTTCTCTAGAGTTCCATGCTGCCAACAGTTATTACATAGAGAGTATTTACAAAGACATCTTGTAATTCTGTGAAGCAGATCTGTTACATAAAACTCATTTAATATGAGCACCAAAACAATGGCAACAAGTTATCTGATCTGTTTAATTTTATGTCACCCTATTTCAGATCTGTGAACAATGAAGGTATTTAATTTCCCTTGTTAATATTGGCTGCAAAATCGCAATGTGACATTGGTTCACAAATTATTCTGTATCTGTAAATCTAAACTGCTAACTCCAAGAGCATACTTAATACCATTCACTTCCTACTGTAGATTTTATTTTTATAATAGAAACCAGTCATACAATAATAATAAAATAAACAATGCTCTGTTTGCTTATTTTGATGTGTTCAAGCATGGTTAAAAAGGCATTACTTTAAAATAATTCATATCCTCCACCCATCTCGGCTGTTTGATCAGAAAAATGAAAATTCAGAGGTCTTTACAGTAAAAACTTCGAACTCCAATTTTACTTCTAGCCGCACTTTCGGAGGACTGATGTGCAAGAAGAATAGCTACATATCTTCTTTAACGTAAACACGACCTCAATGCATATGTCATCAAATAAAAGGTAGTTCAACTCTCAATGAAAATTTTCCTTTCTTTCTTATACATTCACTTCCTTTAGTCTGCAGTGACGTTCTATATCTGCTTGTATATTTATTCAAATGTTTCACAACAGCGATACAGTATGGATAAATAATTCGTGAGAAAAGATAAATATCTACAGCATTTCAAATAAAATGGTCAATCACATTAAACACAATAATACAAATTTCTGATACAAAACAGCCTGAAATCGGTAGGTAATTTGAAACAGGACTTTTCAAGAGTCAACCTTTATCTCGGCTTCTCACACTGCAAAACAAACGGATCTTCAAGAAAACCTGGAAACTTCACAACATTTTCATAAAATGCTACATCCCACAAACTTTTACATCTATAAATCTAACATTTTAATAAATACTCCTTTAAACGCAAATTATACATGTTCCAAACATCTTAATAAATACTCCTTTAAACGCAAATGATACATGTTCCAAACATCTTAATAAATACTCCTTTAAACGCAAATGATACAGGTTCCACAACAAATGCAATAACTATTTACGACTGATTAACAGAAAATGAGAATTTAATGCAATTGAATAAGATTCGAAATTGAAAGAAAACAATATTTAGAGCAAATGCGAACAGATATTTAAACTTCGCGAAAATACTTGGTCCATTTATAAATAAATCATGATATAAAAACAATATAAATCATGCATTATTTTAGATGTTTGAACAGTTTATTTATAATCAGTAAAGCTTAATTAGTTTAATCTTATACAATAAAAAGAAATGAAATAAGAATGAAATCATATTATACAAAGAGCTTTATTTCCAATGAAATCATATATTCAATAGCAATTGACAACATTTTCTAAATTTCCCAGAATTCAAATATCCCAGAGAATATCAAATATTTTAAGAATTGGAATCAAGCATTTAAGACTGTTGCACATTTTAAAATTTTTAATAATTTAAAAATAAATAAAGAGTATATAAATATAAAACATTTTGGTGAGGAAAAAAATAAATAAAACAAGTATTTTTAAAAGCGACTAACCTAGACATCATTAGGCCCTATGTTCCTTAGTTGTCCTTATGCCTTTGTACTAATTACTTCATAACACACTTTATCTAGTAAAAAGAAGCAATAGTGGAGTAAATCGAAAATGTCAATTTTCAAAGTTGAAAAAAAAAATGTTAAGCTAAAAGTAATTGACATCCATGCGGAATGTGCATTGTCTGCCAGATTTACATATAAATAATAATAATTTTAAGCTCTGCAGATGGGTACAATAATCAGACTTGAGCAAAGAAATAAAATCTCCTTTGAAAACAATAGTCTTTACTCACAATAATTAAATATCATTTTGCAAATATTGAGATATTCAAATTATTTGCAAATTTTAATATTATACGAAACCTTTATAGAAACGTTTCCAGTAATGTTATCTAATAAAATTAGACAACATTTCTGTATATTATTTGTCAGATAGATGACTTTCAGAGGAGACTACACATAATGCATATTAAGGACAAGTGCTTTATGCGCTCTGTTTTAAATATTTATTTTTAATTACTGATATCATAAAAATATTCAGTTCACAAAATCCATCAAATGTGATTAAACTCCTTAATATATCAAATCCATATTATATATATCAGTAAACCTAAATATTTAAAGGCTAAAAGAAATAGGCCATAACTAAGTTTACAGAAAGAAAAAACAAATTTCAGTTAGTATATACATACTTTCTTGAAACAGAAGAAATCAAACTTGAACAAGGTGTTTATCAACTAATCTTTTTATGGCCAAATTTATTTTGCACTAGCAATTTGTCTTTAGTAAAAAAGTCATTTTAGTAACTATTGGAAATTAAATTGAAAGAGGAATAGTAATAATTAAGAGTAACATCAATGTGGTGGGAAAGAATGTGATTCATTTTTTAGGAAGGGAAAGGACATCAAAATGCTTTTATGTCTTTATGCCCGGAAGATTACGGTATACTTTCAGTAATAATCGTACAAGTAAACCTTTATCAAAGTGTAAATAACCAACTACTAATAAAGAGAGCTAGAAAGATAGATGCCAGTTCAAAGCATCTAGATTTGGTAAAAATTTATGCAACTGCCATCATATCTATTGAAGCTTAAAAATGGAATACTGATCTAGTAAATCAATTAAACATGGCAATTCACTAAGGAGATTTTTGTATTAACAAAAATGAACATCTATATATTTAAAATAATAAGAAAAACCTATGAATCGATTGCCCAATCTCAACCACAAACCCGATTTCAATTCTCTCTCTCTCTCTCTCTTTTTTTTGCAAGAACGTTTATGACATCTAGATATGTCATCAATGATAACTTGCCCTCTTACACTCTTCTTTTTTAAGTAGAAATTGAAAAAGAAATCCTTTACTGCACATTCTATATGGTGGAAGTCCATAACAGAGCTCTCCAGATTTTTTTTTTTTTTTTTTTTCATATGAATGTTCATGACCTCTAGATACATCACCAATAGTCGACAACTCTCTTCCTGTCGTTTTCGGGAGACATTTTTTAAAAAAATTTGACAGCATCTTCAACCTCAGAAACTGTTATTGTAGTCATTTTAGAGTAGAGCTGATCAAACTGAATGCTCAATCATTATTGTGTAAGTGTTATCTTTACTAATAACAGATGAATGAGTATGTATGTGTGTGCTTTGATACTCTTCAGGCCAGATGGTTTAACGTACAGCTACCAAATTTAGCACATATATACATTGGAGGGTTGAAATGTATACCTCTGAGCAATTTCACGGTTGCCACTCAAATCTGGATAAAAATCCCTATATGTTCGCCTGTATGTATGTATACACAGTATAAGAGGAAGTGCGTTAGTTACAGTAGAATAGCAATACCCCCCCCCTTTTTTATCAGTGGAGAAAGCTAAAAAAAAAAAAAAAAAGTAAGCAACATATGAAACCTAAAATAATATGTAAAGGGCGTCATTTTATTCTTTGGGATTTTTTTTGTACGAGGTCCGTATAAAAATTTAAATTTTGTATCTTTTAAAGTTTAATCCCCTGAAAATTTTAAAAGATTTCATAACATTTTGCACCTTTCTTTACGCAACTTTGTAATTTACAGTATATGTCTAGGATCAATATTTAAGGAATAAAAGCCGCGGTCAAGGTTTATGAAACACCCTGTATATGTTCATATTTACATACAGAAAAACAATTTTTCTTTATTTATTGCCTAGAATTTAGCAAGAAAAATTCACATTAAGGAAAAAAAGATATTGATTACTTGTCTAGAGCTCTACGATTTAGAGTCATACAAAATTAAGGACCCAGGTAAAATAAAATACAGATTATTCAAACTATGATTCAAATTATTTAATGATACAAATTAATGATTACTTAACAAAAGCATAATTTTTTTTTTTTTTTTTTTTTGTCAATTTATACATTTGAGCATCAATTTCTGCAAAATCAGTAGATTTTTCAGTTATTAGATTTAATTTATTTTCTTCTGCAACAACTTAATTTGTAAGGTTGTTTTGCATTTGTTGAATTATACTTTTTTTTTTCAGAAATTTTTTCTGCTTTTCTAAAGTTCTATAATATCTCATATGTGCTAATTTTGCATACTGTAACATATCTCTTGAGATCGGAACATTTAAGACACCTTAATAAAAGCTGATGGAATAATACACAGTTCATAGTCCGATTAAAGAATTTTCTTTCAGCGTTTGAACAAGTATGATTCTTTTAATACTAAATCCACTTTCCAGATTTGCACTGTTATGTGACAATATGATATTATTTTTACGACTACCCAAAAATTAGAAAATTCTTTGGATCTAAAAACATTAGAATAAAAATCGTCTAAACGAATTTCTTCATTAAATGAACCAAGCTGCTCTTTGTATTTGCTTTTCAGCTTTTTTAAGGAATATTTCAAATTGTATCTTTGCAAATTCTCGACATGCTGAGGAAATTTGTACTTTCGAATAAAGAAGCAAATCTGTCATTCGCTTTTCACATTGATACTTCATTGTCTTTCAATAAAAGTGGATTTTAATAAGACACAGCTTTTAAGGTATCCGAACACGTTCGGAGCACTTTTTTTGAAAAACATGGTGCAGGCATACTTTAATCATATTTCTAGGTTTAACGCCATTCAAAATTAGTAATAGGATATAAAAATTTGAAATAAATATTAAAACTTTTTGAAAATTGGCAGTTTATAGCATAAATTTAAGCAAATTCTTCAAAAACTTCAAATGTGCTACACCAAAAACTATTACTCTTATCCAAACAAAACTTATACTAAAATAAATTACATAGTTTTCTCTAGGGAATGAACTACAATCATATGATTATAATACACTGGTGTGCAAAACTTAAGTAACATGTATGTTTTTTGCCATAACTTCACGAGAAATCATCTGAGAGACATGAAATTCAGAAATGAGATACAGCATTTTGTTCTGAAAGAATGACGAAAGCATAGTTGCGCAGAAATGAATACAATGCATACAGTATGGAATCAAACAAAAAAA
>JAPMOR010024793.1:0-58232 GCA_026543865.1 Argiope aurantia | reverse complement strand
ATATATATCTTTTATTGCATCATATCCTTTCGAATCATCATCGCCATAAAAGCCAACATAATGTAGATTTCACATTTGGGTCGATCTTTCAAAAATGCAGTACACACCTACTGGCTCCATGGAACCTGATGATCCAATATGTTTTGCACATTTTAGGGAGTGATTTTCATCATCTGTTGTTCTGCACAACCTGCACACTTTAGACATCACTTCAATGTCCAACACCTTCCCAGAATCAACAGATATGATTGATACACAACCATTTAAAGAAGTGTGCCCTCGACGTTGCCAAGTTCCATCGACTGACACACCACACTCAACAATTTCATCTGGATTTTTATTTTTTCTTATTTCAGAAGCAGCCTCATTCATGGCTTTACTTGAAACATCAGCAGCAGCACACTCTAATTTCTTTCCAAGATATCTGAAACAAGTTTTGGATGGAGCAATTATACTCATAGCTGAGCACAATTTTTTTTGCTGCAGAATGTCTTCGCCCTATGAGTCTCAAACCAAAAACAAAAGCTATATTTATGTTATGCATTTTGTTCACTTTCTCAGATGAGCAAAAAGATACTATAAAATCACAATTATGGCATTTTATAGACATATTTGCAGCTAACCCAAACACAGAGTCTTTAACAAGGCTTACACCATTTGTGAAACACACAGGGCAACATAAACATGATACAATATCAGATTGAAGATCACATTTCCCTGTTTATTACCAGAAATTGAAGCGTCATTCGAATTATCTACCGTAGACAAAACACTCTGAAGCTTTACTTCGCTCACTGTTTGGATAGCTTGATCAGCAATTTTGTTGCTCTTCTTATCAGCACTATTTGTAAATCTATTTCCATTAAATTCACGCTTACGAGAAGAGATTCGGTTCTTATTACTTCCCATAACTACAAATTATTCAAAGATAATAAACTATATGAAAAGAACACAAGTTTTTAAAAATATATATTGTAAACGCAGGCAGTGATAACAAGTAAACAATAAATTTTTGCCAAATTTTGTAAATAATTATGCGTTGCCACACAATTTCCAAAAGTGTCATTAGTTTCATTACTTCACTAAAAGTTTATTAAAACTGTATTTAAAATGAAATTTGTGTTTATACAAATTTTTGACATGTCTCTGTTCCTTTAAATCGGCACTTCCGGTTATTTAAATGTCCACTTCCGGTTTACCGATCATTACGAAAATATTAATATCTTGACTTCTAATTAACGTAAGGACAAAAGTATACCTGTTTTGGATAGCTTAAAAACTGGTCTATCCAATAATAAGATTTTTTTAAAATATCATTTTCTGAGAAAATTGACCTTTTCAACGTGTTCGGATACCTTGAAATAGGAAAATTTTTGAATGTGCATTCAAATACTTTATCATTTTCTTCACAAATATAAAATATTTCGTTAAAAAATGTCTCTGCTCAGTTTCAATAACTCCCACTAGTATTCAAGTAGCTGTAGACGGTATTGAAAATTGGACTGATGCATGCAAAATAGAAGAAAAGGTACGAGATATTGCGAATGATATTGTTTGGTTTTTAGCGTTTTTATTCTTGCAATGTTTAAAGAGATCAACATTTCTTCGCTTATAAAACTAAGAAATTTAAAATTCCCAAAAATTTTCCGGTTATCAAGGAAAATTTCAAAAATGCCCTGCATTTCCCCTATTCTTTAGACGATTTTAAAATTCCCTGCGTTTACTCGATTTACGGGTTTTTTGTTTTGAACTTCTAATTAAAAATTAAACTGAATTTTAGCGCTTTTCCACAATACCTTTCGTAAATATAATGAATATATACTGTTTCAAAATTGCCTTTTTATTAATAGTCGTAAATTTTTCCTGAGTTTCAACAATTTTTAAAAATAATCTTTTTCCTAACTTCCAACAATAGATTACATTTTTGCCCTGAAATTCAAACACTTTTTCGTTATTTCATCAACTACTATATGACCACGTGATTTTCTTCCATTGTTAAAGTTAAAGAACATATAAAAAAAACATTCTGCAGTTTACAAGACCGATAAAAAAAATGGTTACAATACCGCGAAATTTGATGAAACATACATTTACATTTTTAATAGCGCCATGACGCCCTGAGACTGGTCTCCAATAGAAATGTTCATGTACACAATAAACAAAACTTAATTAAAATAAGACGGTGTTCATGTCCAACAATTCGGCAAAATCATGGATGTGATATATCTAAACAATTTATCTGAGACTAAATAATAACCGATATCTCCGATGAATCAGCAGGAAATAATGGATATATTTAATTTATTTGGTTTTCAGAGGCGACTAGTCCAAATAATATTCTTGATGTCATTAGATGTAGTTTATTAAACATGACTGTCATGAAAAAATTAACTTTATTAATATAACTGCTTTCGCCGACCATATTAATTGTATTGATATAATCTTGGAAAATATCTTATCGAAAAAAAAAAGGAAGTGCTAATTTAAATTAAGATTGGAAGTTAATGATAGAACATTCTGATTGCTTAGTGATCCAAAATGGCGAAATTAATTGACAACGAAAATTGGAGAAATTGATACTGTCGTTGATGGGGGTTCTGTCCAAGTTTTATTATGGAATATATCTCGAAAACCAAGGGAGGGGGACAAACGACCCTTGAAGACATATCCAGAGTTCATAAGCTTTCATTTGACTGGCGAAATCAGTATACAAGAAACTAAAAACTGGCGAAATCAGTATACAAGGCATTTTAAATGGGGAGCTCTGTTAAGGATTTCCCCGCCCCAAAGAATATAGAGTGAAGTACTTTTGAAATTTTTCTTAGAAATGAACATTGGTGAAGAGCAGGAAACTACTGATGACATACCCAGACGTCATCAATTTTCCTATGAAATAAAAATTAACGAAATCGATACGGTAATTTTAGCTGGAGAATTGGTTATGTAGCTTTGCCAGCTATTTGAAATGTATAATTGATAGGCGAACGGCTCGTGAGTCGGTTAGTGATTATTTAAATTATTAACAAATTATTTCTAACTTATTGGAAGTTTTGCAACAATTACTGCTCCTCTAACTATTTGCAAAATTAATAATCAGAAACATCACCAAATCTCAATACAGATTTTGTAAAAACAAGAACAAATCAAATGTTATATGAATTTATATATCAACAGTACTAAAGAAACATCACCAAATCTCTGTACAGATTTTTTTAACAAGAGCTAGTCAAATATTATACACAACTTACGATGTTATGTGTCAAAAGTACTAAAGAACAGGAAAACACAGAATTTAATAGAAAAGACTTTAACCTTACAATAAAATTAAACTATTTACAAGTAAATCCTTCTACGGATTTCTACTGAAAGCATACATTAGTTAAAATATTTTACTTATTTCAAATGGAAGAAATTTGAAGTAGAGTTCAAAGCTCACATGAAAAATTAAATATAAATAAATCAGAAATATATGATGAATGATTTTAATCATTGTTTGAAGATTAAATAAAATGCGATGATCAAGTAACTTTGTTCCTTTTATATCTTTCACCACATTCTAAGACAGTTCCCTCACAATCTTTTGAATCCATACCAATTTTAAAACTGTCACCTAACATAACAAAATTGACTAAAATAACTTTTTGAAATAATAATTAGCATTTATTTAGATGAGGGAGAGGATTAACAAAGGCAGATTGTTCAAAAATCAACAAAAATAACAAGGCAAAAAAAAAAAAAAAAAAAAAATCTAAACATAAATTATATAATTATAATACTACAAAAAAAAGAAACCATGAATATAATTAAATGACAATAAAAACAAATTAAAACATTCTATTGACTTAATGAGTAATTATTGTTTTTTGGGAGTAGATTATTAGAGAAATGTTATTTTCAATCAGTACAAAAAAAGAGCAAAATTATAAAAACAAAAAACATTAAGGCAGTAAAAATAGAGGAACAGATGGCATTTTACATACTGAATAAAACAACTCCAATCACAAGGTATTTCAAAAAGTTATTTGTGGAAATAAATTCAGATATGCAAGATTAAATAAGATGTATATCTTACCAGATTCATATATTTTTCCAAAAGTTACTTTCCCCGCATCATCACTTTCATCATCAACCCAATTTGTTCTTTTATCTAATAAACCACCTTCAACTTCATCAATAGTTTTCTGTGGAAAACTTATACCATCTCCATGACTAAAAAAGATTCAGGAGGGGGGGAAATGAATTACAGGTTTTCCATAACGAGCAGCAAAGACAGCATAAAAGAAAAACAAAAACATATACTCATGCATACTAAATACTTTTTTTTTACAAATACATGCCATTTTTACTAATATATAAATAAACATGAAAAATAAATGCCATTTGCCACAATACTCAGCTGCAATTTTTCACTTTTAATTCCACTACTTTATAATTTAAACATTACTTTGATTGAAAAAAATAAACAGTAAATAACAAAAAAATATGTCATATAAAATTAGAATGTTATGCTGATTCAAGCAAGTATCCAGCAAACGAAATTGACTGAAATATTTCTAGCAATCTTGAAATTCCTCATAAGGAATTTACATATTGAAAACACAAACTTTTCAGAGAATTCAATTATTTATGCATTTCATAAATATTTCAAATACATATTACACATAGAATGTTGCATTAAATGTACATGCCATTAACATCATTTGATTATCCAATAACCTTTCATGTAGAGAAAATTTTTGTATTCCACAACACCGTTATTGAATAGCCCTTTGTAAGAGCCTTCTTTAAAATAAAATCAATAAAACAGATGTCTCTACTTTCTTTTTTTTAACAAACAAGTCCTTTAACCAAAGAAAAATTTTCTAAAATATCGAATTCTGCTCAACTGTTAAATATTTTATGTTGGCTAAGATTTTCCTCTTGAGACTTTTCTATAGTCTGTGTATTTTCAATAGGCGGTTCAAGGTCACATTTTCTACCTTGTTATTGATTGTCTGGTACCAGTAACGCGGTAGAAAATGTGATCTTGAACCACCTACAGAAAATACACAGACTATAATTATAGCAGAAGAATCATTTCAACAAGAATTCTTTCAAACAGTTACCAATAGGTCATGCACATCTGTTCTTTTAGTGAATAATATATAGTAATCAATGCATACTAAAACAAAACATGCTTTTAGAATTAAATGAAAATATATTTGACATTGATGCATTCACATCCATTGCATAAAACAGATTTCATAAATAAAGCAACCTAGGAAGATCTTAAATGAAAAATCTTTTAGTCATAGGACAAATTGTCAGTAGAGGAAAGGATTTGAAAATTAAGGGAAAAGGAAACAGAGTAATGCAAAATAGCTAAAACTAAATCATCAAGTAGAAAAGGAGGAAAAAAATTGGAAAAGCTGATGATGATAAAAATGATAGGGAGATATTGTCAACAAAAGCATTTCATAATTAGTTACCCTATCCTTAATTCCCTTATATCAATTATACAACATCAATAAAGAGAATGTATAATATTCATAAAAAATGATGTAAAGGGGGGAGGTTTAAATTAATTCTAAGATAATAACTGGGACATTTATAAAACAATAACAAAAATCTTCAATAATTTTATCAGAACAATTATTATATAGCTGTATTTAATGTATTATATGAAGTTGTACAAAATGCTTAAACACAAAAACAATACAGAATGTTAAATGAAACAACTTATGAAATATTTAATTTCTTTAATCAGTAGGATGGCAACACATTTGGGTATTTTTAAATCAACAACTGCTCATTATGATGTTAATGAAATTTTTGTTTAAAAAAAGCTAATAGACAAAAAGACACAATAAAAAGGTTAATTACAACTTTTGCAATATTTATGCAAAGGAATCAAAACAGAAGTTAAGAGATTATACTACTGTATTTTAAGGCAATATAAAATATTATTTTAAATTTAATCTAATACTGTCATTTTTTTAAAGGTCTTTTTTTTTATAAAGCAAAAATTTAATTTCCTTAAGTTTGCATAGACAAAATGTATTTTCCTAATCAAAGTCAAATTTATCTGTACCAATTTAAATGAGCATGACTATTATTATGTATTAATATAAGCAACCTTATTAGGCCTAATTAAATACAAATTACCATTCTTCCCAGAATACCTTTGACTTCAAAACAAGATACAGATCTAAGTCAATGACCAGATTAACATACAACAGCTTAAATTAAATAGAAATGATCCAATTCTCATTAAGAAAAATACAGAATGAACTGACTTTTGCATCTTTCTCTTACTTCAGATTTAGTTAAATTCATGTATTTTATAACCAACGCCATAACCTGGCAAAGAATATAAAATGATGATAGCTTTAATGCGGTTGGACTATTAGATCCTTAGTAGATGAAGAAAAATCACATTACTCCTCATGGAAATTTTTTTAAGCAAAACATTCTTTTTTTGCAAATTAAGAATAACTTATGGGTTTGTTTTTCTCTCAGCTATAATCTTTTTTAAAATAAGAAAAATAAATTATTTTCATTATTTCATTTATTTTACAAGCAATTAAGCTTGTGTTAAAGAATTTTTTTTAAAAGTAATATTCACCTTGAAGATAATAAATAACAGATACCGATAAATTAGAGCTTTTAACAATTTAACAGGCAAACATGATTTCGATTTCACTCTGTTCATTAAACTCATAAGAATTTGAATTTAATTCTTTTCGCCATGTTTTTAAAACGAAAGTCACGAATGAAAAAAAAAAAATGATTATATTCTATTTAAGAGAAACTGGAAGTATTTTAAGTGAAAAAATTATTAATAAAACAATGTTTCTTGAAGGAACTGCATATTAATGACAGAGCACTTAAAACATTACATAAGTTTCAAAACTGCAGTTGCATTAAAAAAATATCGATAAATTTCAAATTGAATTATACACATAAATTACCATGTATTAATGATGCAATTCTATATTAATATTTGAGTGGATTATGAGTTTACAAAATTTTTTTTTCCTTAATTCCACACAATTTCAACATTAAATAGTTTCTCTTTTCCAATGAGAAACGCATATAAGCACAATGCAAAAGATCGACAAGTTATTAACACTCTTCATAAACTAATGAGAAAAAGGCAACAGAATTTTCCTGGTTTTACATAGTTTCTTATTATAAATGCTTCAGAGAAAACATTTCATGCACATGCATAATTGAACAAAAATAATTACGAAAATATCAATAAACATTCCTTTTAAAGCTTTGCACTTTATTAAATGTCTTGAATAATCATTCTCAGGATAAAATGATAAGGCAGATGGACAATTGAGTGAAATTATTTTGTGTACATTTTTAAGAATAGTAAGATAACTAAGAAAATACTGATCCACAGCACCCTTTTTTATATTAAGAAATTGTTAGATATATGTTAAATAAAATATTAAAAACAATTACACATGATACAGAATTTCTGTTTCTCCTAAAACCCTCAAAATAATGAAAAATCTTTAAAAGTGATTTATTTTATGAAAAAGAATGCTAGTATAACCATGCATATCCATAGTAAAAGATATGATATTAACACAACACATATATGTTCAAATTTAAAAAAAAAACATTAAAAAGGAAAAGGAACACCCACACAACAAAATAAAAATTTTATTTTAAAAAGAAAAATATATACATGAACAAAACTAAACTATATGAAATTTCTATTTACAATTTATGATTCCAGTATTCGAGATAACTACACCCCATACAAAAGCAAAGATCTAAATAATTTAAAATATAAAACAATATTCAGGAATATTTCATTTGATTAAAAAGCATTTAAGTAACTACAACCACAGTCCCTCTTTTGACGTTTTATCAAGCAGAGGATTTTTTTATTGTCTTGCCTCACTCAGCTGCCCTTCTGCCCTCAATCAACTCTACATTGTTTCTACCTGAATATCACTGAAATGGGAAATTTAAAATTACAATGTTGTTTTAAAATTTAATTTAAAAATAAACATATCAGAAAAGAGAATTTTTAGAGGTTGGGTAAAAATTAACGATTCCCTCACTATAACAAACGTATAATTACAATAATATACAAGAATAATTTCACAGGGCTAGTTCAAGTTACAAAAATATTGAAAATTAATTCTAAATACAAAACAACATATACCGAGGGCAATTTTTTAAAAACTAAACACTATAGGCCTCTGAAAAATAAAAGTACCTTTCAAATTCATTTCACTAACAAAATTTCATAATTCAAATAATATTTATGAGGAAAAAAAATTAATATCCCAAAAAAATTAAAGAAAATTTGGTAACTAGGGACAAAACATAAATTTAAAACATAGAACTACAACAAAACATAAAAAAGAGTAGATGTCAATGCCAATGCAAGATTAGTAAGAAAGTTTCTAGAATTAAATGACTAAGATACTCAAAAATTTTATTTTGATACCCAATTACATTTGTTTACGTGTTTTTAAGAGAAACTACAGAACAGCTGAATTTTAAATGAGCAATTATATGAAAGGAAGAACTGCACTTAGCCACTTATGTAATAGCTATATATTTCTAGTTACTAAAAAATGATAATAGAGCAAAAATTAATAATGTTTGACTCTCCAAATTTTAACAGAATTTATATATAGTGAAACTAGCAGCCTATCTCAGAATATTCTATAGCTAACCATATTATATATGTTTTGGGAAAAAAAAACCTAAAAAAGAGGTGGGACAGATGCAAATATGAAAGATTGAAACAAACGAGCATAAAGAGAAGTAATAAATTTACATGCAATAAAATTTCAGAAGTCTTCAAATCTAAATCTAATATGTCTACTAAAAAGAAAAACATTCTGCAAAGATGGCTAACAAAAGACTACAGATTAAAATAATTTGGAAATAATTATAAATGTAGGGAATTCACACATTTAGTTTATTTTGGAACACAAACACGAACCAAAGATGTTTGAAGAACATTTTAAAATTTTCTCCTTACTAAAAATTAACTCGGAAATAAATGAGACATACAATAGTATTAGTGAATGAAATTTGGAATAAAAATTAAACAACCACTTGCACAAAAATACATAGATTAAAGTCAAATCAGCAGGACACTATATATATAAATCTTTATTAAACACAAAATAAAATGCCGTCTTGAATACAAAAAAGGTAATGCTTTGGAGTATAAACAAATATATTTAAATTTCCCGATACACTGGAAAGGAAAAATAAGGACGCATAATTAAAACTTTAAAAATTAATTGACAGTTAAAGCTAGCCCTGTAAAATATAAAACAAACACGAAAGAAAGGAGGAAAACTCTAACCTGGTAGGATTAGTGTTGCCCATGGAATTATAGGAGTTGCCTGCTTGTGTACGAGTGGGAAAGACGACACCATTACCCAAGCTACGGCAAAAAAGTGTATAACTAACATTATCAATAAAATACTGGAAACTTGACACTTTCAAAAAATTTTCTACTTTAGAATGCAATTTATTCCCATAGGCTAAGAACAATTCATTATCGGATCATTAAAAAAACAGAAATTTCTTGTTGAAATAAAAAGTAGTAGTTTCCTTCAAAATCCTTTAAAAAGCATGAAAGAATTTAAAATATGCTTCTTGCCTGGTTTAACACGACATAAAATCTCGAAGAAGAATTCATCATTTTATTTGGTAGCAGTTCATAAAAGTAACTTATTAGATAATGTGGTACTACTTTTGTAATGGATTAAAATTACAAAAATAAAAAATAAAAAAATTTTAAAATAAAATAAAAAAAAAAAAAAAAAAAAAAAAAAAAAGGAATTTTCAGTACTTTGGCAATAAAAGAACAATTTTAACTAATTTCACAGATATTCATGCATCCTTCGGTGAAATTTAAATTTTATAACTATGAAAACCATATCTTATTGAAAAAAAATTAGAAAATACATTAATTCTACTCCATAAGTATTGCCTTGCAAGCAGTCACAAAATGTTGGCAAAACACATTCACAACAAAAAATATATTTGTAAATCAGTAAATTTTTCAAAATTATACAATTGTTAACATTTAAAATATACTGGCAAATTTAAAACTTCATCATTTAGAAGGTAAGAATCCCAAATCTATCTATATATATATATATTTAAAAGATCTCTAACAATTTTGTAAATACAATATGCTTCAAAATTAGCACCAAAATTTTGAAATGAAATGTTTATGCCAAATTATCCAAAATCTATATTTGGTATATATTTATACTCATTAATAGTATACATATCAGTGAAGTATCTTAATTTAGTAAAATTACATGCCATTTAACAAAATATTCGCCTTTAAATTCATGCTATGGAAAAACAGTAAGCATAACAGAATATAGAAGAAAATAGTTTGCACTGATTAGAAACAACAAATGTCACTGTGCAATTATCAGTAGGCAAATATTTTTAAAAAGGTAAGAACTTAAGAAAAACCTATATTTAATCTTAATCCTAATTATGAATTTTAAAAAATTATGAAATAAATTTTCTTAAAACGCTGTTCAGTATAGTTTCAGAGGAATATATGGTTTTGATTTTTACATTGATAGAACAGTAGATTAAGCAATGTCAACATGTTTTCTTATTTCCCAACATGTGCGAAATTAAAATTTCACAGCAAAGCATCAATGCCAAACATTTAACATTTTACACAATGCAGCCTTATATGAGAAATATTTCGATATTTTACGCTATATAAAGAAAAAAATTTTTACACGATGTGAATTGATATAAATTCCAATTTGCACCTATCATGATTTCCGAAATTAACAAGCATCACCAACTGTTTCAATCTTTGTATTTTCACAAGAGGAGTATGAAAAACTAATTTTCATACACAATGCCGCATATTTCTAATTTTTTCCATATCTAGTATGAACATGAAATCCTATTTTCATACCAGATACAGGAGGGGGTGAATATCCATTACTGTCTATTAAATAAGAAGCTGAGTATCTATTGAAGCTAGGTTAAATCAATATATATTCAATATAGATGGACTGGAAACTATAATTGATACAAGAAACTGTAATTGATACACACACATAAAAATGAGAGTAAATGATGGTGAATTTGTTCGAAATAACTTTGAAGAATCGCCTGTTGAAGCTGAAAATTCATCTTTATGCAAAGTATTTCAGTTGATGTCTTCATGAGCAAAACACTTCCACAAATCTACGCACAAATACACTTGTTTAAAATGAAGTTCAGGGCACCGTTTACACTCGCACATCACTTTTTCCGTCTTAAGGCTGCCTTCATTATACATTACTAATTCCTTCATTACCAATTATGCTTAATTTTTGAGGATCAATGTATACATAATAAACTGACAAATAAGAAAAGTTACAAGTTGCTAGATTCTTTTCAAGCATGATACAAAAAATTCAAAAGACAATATGAAACACAGAATTGTCATTTCCATTATTTTGATGTACAAGTCATTCACAATAGTGAGCTAAACTCTCGAGATACTGAAGTTGTACTATGAGTTTCATTTTCTTATGGATGCCAAATATTAAATAGTAAGGATATAGGATCTGCATAATAATAATACAACAACAGTGTTGCTCTTTGAATCTTGGAGAGTTGGCTAACTCTGACCAGAAATGTAAAAATCTCATTCAATATAATTCTTATATTATCTTAGACATCAAATTTGTCACTTATAATTTTAAGTAAAATTAAAATAGAACCCCAACTTCAACAAAGTGAGTGCAGCTTACACTGACTGATAAGTCGAACACCAAAATCAGAACAACAAAAATCAATAGAATTAAAGATTAGGTATCTAGTAAATGATTTAACATCAAGAAGCAAGCACAGCTGGTGATGCCTCACGCAATATCTTAGGCTTTTGGCAAAGCGTAAGGAATTACCGCCACTTCAGTACCTGAGCAACATTTAAAAAAATGAAAAGTTCTTATTTTCCCCCCTTTCTTCTTATTATTTCCCCTCTTTCTTATAATCATTTTCTTACAAACCACAAGGAATTGCACGAGTCAAATATAAAAATCAACACATAAGGTAAGAATTAAAAAAAAGTTGATTTATTCAGAGCAAACTACAACTATAATTAATAAGTATATCAGTGACAAAATTTGTGTACATACATACTATTCAGATTGCTCTGAATGATTGCATGATAAAAAAAAATTATTTCCAAGATCATTACATAGTTATTAACAATTTTTGCAAAGACATTAAATACAAAATGCTAAATTCTATAAAACTTTTTCTTAAATTTTAATGAAAAAGTAATCCAGGTTAATTCAAAATTATTTCAAGAAAGAAGAAATCATTCGGATTACCATAATCGCACAAAGATAAATGGCAAGCCTATTTACCTTCTATGTGATTGATAATTTGTGTAAACATGGAATCATATAACTGCACATAATTTCAAAGAACTTCATGTTAATGTCTAAGTTTCTTATATGAAAGCCAATGTAAAGCTAAGAATTGTGATTTTTGATAGGATAAAAAATTACAGCAAGAACTACTGTGTGTCCATTATAAGAACACTTCCAGACAAATGTTTATGTTTACAGTGGGCGCTATAGAAACTGGTTTCTGTAGGGAAGATCTATTTCGAATAGGAGGAATCGCACGGAAGTCTGGGGTTTATTTTTTTTTTCTTTCTTGGCGTTAATTTGGAGCGATAAAAAAAGCTGTTGCTTATTTATCTTCTCGCTTTAGCCGCAGTTCTACGTTAATGTGCGCTTAAAGAATTAAAATATTTAACAAGATTTCTTCTACTCAGGTGCCTGATTGTGATAATAAAACTGTGATTGATGAGTATTCTGAAATAACATTGACGGGCTTTGAACAGAAATGTGAAGGAGAAATTGAAACATTGGGGGGAAGAATTTTCAACCCCGAAAGGATAAAATGAATGCAGGAATTTGTGGATCTTTTATTGCTACGCCGCTTATGACTACTGATATACATCGAAAAAAAAAAAAAAAGATAATTTATCATACTATTATTTGAAATGACAGTTCGTGAGAAAAAGTTTTCTTTGAAATTATTAGATTTCTTTTTCAATCTGGGGAAAATGAATAAATGGTCATCTGGAATATTACCTTAAAAAAAGCTTTACAGCTTTTTTCGTATAATAATGTAAAGCGGTGTTTTTTTTTTTATTTTTTTTTTTTTTATTTGCGTTTTCCTTTTAGTGCAGGACCTCTGGCACGCGCCTGAATGAACACTTGAATTATTTTCAAATTCAGAATACTTTTACATATAAACTTTGTGAAATTAATTATATTGCAGAAAGTTGGTGCCTATTGAAAATAAGTTACAAATCAAAGTCAAGATTTTTTTAAATTTAAAAATTGATAGCATGGAAGTTGTTAATTTTATGTTTCGGAAAATAGTATATATTTCAAGAAAAATAAATATAAATTTCGAAAAGTTTCAAGCATATTTAACAATGAACATTTTATTTTATATTAGAATGTAAACAACCTTTTATAAAAATTATGAAATAATTACGATTAATTATACTATTGTTTTTATATTAAATTAAGACAGCTTACACAAATGAAATGAAGACGATGAATCTTTTTGTCACTCATGATTCTACTTTAGATTTCTTAATTTTTTTTTCTCTTCTTGTGCAGTCGCTAAACATACAAATAATTATTCAGTTTTTCTATTTGATATGCATTGTTGTTTGTACACATATGACAGGAATATCAGATATTTTCAATACGCCGAGTTTTTAAATGATTATCAACTTGGTGAATTATTTTTTGAATTTGTTTTCAAAAATTAAATGTAATAATACCACATATCGCCAATTTGGTGCTAAATGTGCCAATGTAAGAAATTTGAATGAATTTCTACCTATGCGAAATGAAATCTTCCAATAGAAATCTGTTTCTTTAGCGACCACCGTAAACACAGACATTTGTCTGGAAGTGGTTCCGGTGGTGGAAACACAGTAAATGACACTTAAGACAAATGGGGGGGGGGGGGGAAAGCTGAAAACATTCGATTTTTACAAAGGATAAAAACACATCAATGACCAAGATAATGAAGACATTGGTACATAATTGTTCACCAGTTGATAAAGAAACTTCCTGGCTTTAATAATGCCTAATGCGCATTATAATAGAACTCAATACAGTTACAACTACTTTAAGTAAAAGTAACCGATCCCTTTCCACATAAGATCAATCACATAAAAACTAATTGCAGGCAACAAGGTCATATGGTTCACTTTTGCGACGCCCTTTCTAACAGTGATGGAAATAGATATATCGACAATAGATCCTCCTATAGTGATGAATACTTTTGTTTTAATCATGCTATGAACATCTGAATCTGATATTCTGAGCTGAAGCAAAATAATACATTTCCCATGAATCTCTCTACATTCAAAATGGCTGACAACGTGGCACGAATTCACTCCACATTTAACCTTTACACCTTTTACTTTTTTTATGAAGAAATTGGTTACCTTTAGCAACCAATTGGCTTGTCCATTACATTAATTATATTAATTTAGTCATGAGAATTAACCAAATTTACAATTTACTTAATACTTGATACGCTAGAAGCATTGCTTATTACAAAAAAAAAAGAAAAAAAGAGGGAATTAATAATAGTAAACAAAATAGACCACAAGAAATGTATTTGTATTGAACTAAATTTTGATGCAAATGTATATTTTGCATATTATGACGTTAATGATTTAAGCTGTTACATTCAATTGCTTGAAAAAAAAAGTGATTTCTGGGATGACTAATAAATCTGAAATTTAATGAAGATCGTTTTGCATGGTGGTTAAGCATTATTCAAATCTAAATTGCAATAATTACACATTTACCTACTGTATAATTTATACATTTAAGCTATGTATTATATGACTTAATAATTAAATATTAAATTATAAATAAATATTTAATCTAACTATACAAATAATAATTTCTAGAGATTTAAATTGCAATAGATGGATAGATGGATATAAGATTGTACCTACCTGGTGAATCTATGAAAACTAATGTAAAAAACAATAGATTTTTGAAAATCTACAAAACTCAGATGTTAATTGAAAAAAGAAAGTATTGAACTAGAAATACAAGAGAATCAATGAAAACGATCTTTATATAATTACAAAAGAATAAATATTAAAAACTATATTTAAAAATCATTTTTAAAAAACTATTAAAATGAGAGACAAAATATCATAGTGATAAAATTGAAATAATTAAAAATATCTGTTTTGAAATCTGCATGCAAAAATTGGAGATAATTCTTATATGGCCTTTATTTTAAATAGAGAATAAAGATTTAAAGATATGAAACAATGATATAATTGTGATTACCATTATAATAAAGAAAAGTATGGATCGAAATCATATAAAAGTATTGTTAAAAATATATTATTACAAAATAACTGATATCATGTAAAGAATGAATAAAAAAGAACCTTAAGATGGTGAGAAAATGATTCTTGTGCAATAACATTTTCAGACGTTATCGCATAGAAACATCAAAATTTTGCTAAATTTTCAATTCATTAAAATCCCAACAAAAATTTCTAGAAAACTCAATCTGAGATTCATATTTCCACCCTCTGAAGAGTATAAAATTATCATTTTTATCAATTTTGGATGCAGTATCTTATTGCATAAACTTTCTCAAAAGAATAATATGCAGTAAGATACATTTCCGGAATTCTTTGTTAGATTTCTGTTTGATGCATTTTCTTTCATCTCATTTCTATTTTGATGAAATAAATGCCTTCAGGCGCATGCGCAAAAGCACAGAGAATATACCAAATATGGTAATTGCAGATCCATTGCAAAGCTTCAATATATAGAAATATTTGCTATTATTAGTAGAAATAGTTGCAAATGTCTTTCAAACATGCTCTATGCTCTAAAAAATTGTAACATTCTCCAAAACTTAGGGATATTCCTGTAGCAACAAAAAGAGCATTTTGTTCCAGTTTCTTAAAAAAAGATAGTGCATGTCTGCATTATGGAAAATGCATACAAAATGTGAGATATAAGAACTCGTTACTACTCGAATAAGAATTGCTTTAAAATTTCATACTAATTGCAACTAGAGATTTATGCTTTCTTATTGTTAAAACTTTCAACTGCAAGAGGATTGCATCTCCTTAGTAATACTCTTAAAATTTGTACAAATTCTGCTCCTTTGGTTTGTCACAATGAAGACACTATGCATCCAACCACAACTAATTACGGTTCAGCTTAATTGATTTTACTTATGGTGCTTTAACTTAAAGTTCAGGTGCCGTCCTTGTCATCTGACCGCGGTTCAAAATTACGAGGTCCGTCCCAAAATAGCCCCAGTGTTGCTTCAAACGGGACGTTAATATAACTAAGCTAAGCTAAGCTTTAACTTAAAGTAGTATAGAAAAGAATTTATTGTTTTTGAAAGATACCTTTAAAAAATTTTTTTTCAAACAATTATATTTCCTTTGGATGCTTTCACCTTCATCAATACAAAATAAAATTTATCGGCGCTGAGAAAAGCATTTTCTAATTTCAAGGATACAAAATGTAGAGAAAGTACTGTAATCGCCAAAAAGTTCGAATTCCAGATTTTGTCGAAATTCCTCATTTTGGTCCTCCCTGAGCTCGACAAGCATATTTATGGCGTTATGACTGTTTAGGACAAAACTCAAAACGCTTTGAGCTAGATAGATGAAATTTGGTATATGGTCTGAACACCGAATAAGTAGGTTTCTAACAAATTTTGTGCAAAATCCATTCAGAAGTCGTGTCTGCCCGTTGTTCGATTATAATTTAAAACAACAACTACAAAATAAAGATAGCTAAATGGATAAAATTCAGAACATATTTAACATCTATAGTGTATTATATACTTTTAAAATTTTAAACTAAATCCAACAAAGGGTTGACCGTCCGTCGGTCTGTACTTTCAGAAGCATATAAACGTGATAACTCAAAAACATAATGACTTAAGAGTATCTAATTTGGAATGTGATTTTGTGGCTATAATTGTAGTTCTGTGTCAAATTTACTCGGTTGGGAAAAATCGCCTAGAACTGAAATTCGATTCTTAGATATTATTAATAGCATGCTAGGGATTAATAGCCAAGGATCACACGATAGATTCAGTAAAATGGTAATTCAACCAAAGATCAATATTTCGTAACTATGGTATCCAATGCCACAAGAGGCGTTATCTGCCTTACCCAAGGTTCACATTTTGTACGTGTGTGTGTGTGGAGGTAGGGGATAACACCTTTATTAATGAAAGTTTTGGGAGAACTACTCCCACCAATTTAATATGATGAAGGCATCATGGAAAAAAATTCAACATACAAATGAAACAAATACATTAAATTCACACTGAACAATCTCATTAGAATTATGCTCATGTTTGCAGCACCTCTTCTTAAAGAAAATTATGCAAGCATACTGAGCATCTTAAAAACAAATTATTCCTTCATCTTCCTGAATGTATTTCAAAACTTGCTTCGTCTCATGCAATTTCATATTAATTCATTGAAAAGAAAGTTCATTGCCTGTTTGGAAAGTGAAATTACATGATTCATCAAATGCTAAGGATTAGTGCCAAATCTTAGAGATATATAAAACACAGTTTTGAAAACCACAGAATACAAATATTTATTCAGATATTGAAGTATCAATTAAAGAGTAAAGAGTATTAGAAGAACAATTATTAGAAAGAGTAAACTTTTCTTAAACAAATAATATGCAACGTGTAATATAACTGCATAAAGCACAATAAGAACAAAAAATTAATACAAATGAGAGATTAAAATACCTTATAAAATATTTAACGTCTTTAAAAAATAAAATTGTAAGAATTTTTTTTTTTTTCATATTTAAGATGATATTGTTTAATAATTTTTTTTTTTTCTATTCAAGAGAAATGAACTAAAACATAATCCCTCATGAGTTCTAACTTACTTCAGAACATAAAACACAAAACTATGACATGCATCAGTTATTAATTCAAGGAGGTAAGAGAATTACAGAGTTATCATGAAAAAAAAATCGCAATGTGAATTGAAATGAGAATAGTTAGGTGGACAGTTAAGGTGGGAAACACAGAAATCTGGATGTAAAATTTTAAGCAATGCATTCAAGTTGATATTTAATAAAATTTTTACTTAAAGCTTTTAAAAATGTTTGTATTACGAGTTATAGGGTAAGCAATTACTTTCAATATAGCAGCAGTGTCGTTAAGGTATCAATAAGGTATATTTAAAATAAATTTGGCACAACCTTATACAATGCAATATTTTCCTAATGTGCACTACTTTTAACTATTGTCAAAAAGCTTTCATAACATTCAACATATGAAAAATAGTGAATGTATACATTTCTTACATTACAATGGTATTTTATTCATGATACATATACAAAACATCCCAAGTATGTGTATTTGAATGCATGTGAAAATATCAAAGCAAATATATGAAAACATTAAAGCAAAAATTACTACTAAATATTGTGTTACAACTCAAAATACTATGTTTGATATAATTTATTTGTAACTGATCACTGCATTTGTTAATAGCACAGCTAATATTTTTATATTCATACAGAATATTTAAGCATTCAGCATTCAAAAGATGTTGATAACACACATTTGTCAATATCTTTTAAGAAATATGTAAAAAAAAAATCATTATTTTCAAATTATTTTTTTAAAATATTGGTCCAGATAAAATATACTGCAACATAATTTTAATAACAGCAGTCTTCACAAGGTATTAACTCAATAACAGTACTTTAATAATTATATGATTAGACATCAGCAGTTTGAAATTGTTTCAAAACAAATTTATTCAATTTAAGTAATAGCAAAATAATTTTAATTTTTAAAAATTAGTTAATTTGCAATGGAATTCTCAGTTTTACTTTCTCTCCCTACCCTTGTTAAAATATGCAGTATGTGTGAAAATTAAGAAAATAATTCCATAACAATTATTATGCAATTTCCACTAATCAGTTTACAACGTCAGTGAAAAAAAATGATAAATTAAAATATTCTGATAAGAAATCGACGAGCTGGTCTTAAAGACAAAAAAGGAAGGGGATGGGGGGGGGGGGAGGAGAAATAATTTTAAAAGAAGAATGGCAAAATCTACAAATAGAAGAATCTTCAACATTCCTAAATCAATTCAATTTCGCTTCTTTGGTTAAATTAAGACAAGAATATTAATGACAAATAAGGCATCACTGCATCTGAAAGTTGCATCAAATGTATGATTTATACATTTTCAAAGGCTCATGTTGTTTTACTACAGAATAATAACTATAAACAAAAAAATACTTAAACATTTTTGTGATATATAATAAAGAACTGAAAGCAAATTACGGAACAGACATTGATATCGGCGAATTCAAATAAAGTAGCAAAATGTAACCAAATTCATTTTTCTACTTCGCAGATAAATATAGATTTATTTAAAGTGAAAATTATTATATTTTAAAATAAATAAGCAAATCAGAGCCTATCTTACTAATAAATGCTTTACTGAGTCCCTCAAACCAAACTAATTTTTAAGTATATGATCTATAATACACCACCACTTAATCCATTTTATAAAACGACTTAGTGGTGAATTGGTGAAGTCAATGCTGGGTTCAAAATTAAAAGACGTTTTATTTTAAAATACCAGAATTTCCAACGCATAATCCGCAGATTATCTATTAAAAAAACCATGAAAATCATCACTGATAATCGGCCGTCGCGGATAATCCGTGGATTATATGGCGGCGCAAATTATCCGATTTTTCTAGGTTAAAAGTAGCACCTGCGGGTTATACGCAGGAAATTACGGTAATAAGCTAAAATTATTTTGTTTGAAACTATCCCTAATTATAAATGGCAACCAAATATATAAAATATATTACCAAACAAACTATGAAAACAGAATGCTTTGATTTTCTTCATTTCAATCATTTTAGCAAGTTGAATAATTCTGGATATTTCTTCAAATCAACATTCTTTTGTTACCGTTTTTATATTCATATCAGTTGATACTTACTGAATTGCAACTATAAACTTGTGTACTATCAGAAACTTATACATCTAAGGAATTCATGCACTTAAATGCAAGGTTCATGAAATGGGATGATAAAATGAGAACATATTTTCTTTCACAGAAAAGTTTAACTTTCGCAAATACTATTATTTATTGTTAACTATATAATAATAACAAATTAAAAAAATATATCCTTCTTATTAGCAAGCCTTTATGCTCAAAGTAGAATTTCATGATATATCTTTTACGAATAGCTGTACAACACACAGTAAAATCGATAAAATAAAAGCTATATTGCACAAATGAAAAGTTTATTCTGTATTTATGATAATATTACCTATTCAAATATTATCTGAACCTTCTGAATATAATGACCTTCCCATATCTTATATTAATGATAGAATAATACTGAGTTAATGTCAGCTATTTGTATTTCAAGCCATAAATTATTAAATAAATAACTGAACTTAGTGGCCATACTTTACTACCCATGCTATTTTATGAACCTATGAAGCAGACTGTCACGTCATTAAAATAATAATAATTACTATTATAAAATTATTATTATTGACAATTGAAAAAACTATAAAAATTACAGTTTAAAATAAACTTTAAAATAGTTTGAAGCTGCAATTCTTCAAATCAGTTACTACAGAACTATTATTAATGAATCCTACTATAACAAAGCAGAAAATTTTACATTAGAAAATGACGAAGACCTTACAGTTTAGCACATAACTTTAAAATAATTCTTGATTAAGCTACCAACATTATGTGTACAAAATACAGTTGCATTTCATTTTATATATAAATGTTAAAAAGAATTTAAAAAATTATAAAAAGTTTTTAAATTAATACATGTACATCATATTGGCAATCAATCAATTAATGGCACATACTTCAAATGTACAACTATAAGACATAATGAATATTACAGATTATTAAATGCATGACTCTTTCATTTCCCTTCATTGGGTGCTTAAATAGGAAGCATTATTAAAAATTTTAAATTTTACAGTGGCTGTGGGGACTAAGAAATCTTCGAATGTTTTCAAAGTGCAATGGGAGAAAAAATTTTTCTTCTCAAAGGCAATTTAATTTACATATGAACACAAATTTAAGTTTCGGAATAACGGTTAATAGTTGGCTGCATAAACCTTTTTGGGAAGAAAAGCAAACACAATCCCTGAAGAGTGCACTAGTAAGCAAATATGCTTCATATAGAGTTTTGCTAAATAGTTTCACTAGCATTTTATATTCAAAACAATTTCTTCAAAAAAAAAAAAAAATGTTGAATACAGCAGTAATTATTTTTTTTACATATAATTTTTTGTAAGAGATCAAATCTCCTCACCCCCTCTATACTTAAATTAAAATGCACAAATATTTAAGTCGTCATAAGTTTGACATTCAGTCAATCACAAAAAAAATCTGTATTTTTGAATTCCCTTTAATATGACTCTATAAACTCTACAAAATAATTTATATTTCTTCAATTATTATTATTATTATTTTGTAAAATGAAAAAATGTGTATTTGATGTATCTTAACTAATGGAAACATTTCCAACTTTAAATTATATATAAAAAAGTTGCGTAAAACTTTTCTAATATTTTATTATTAATTATCATGAGTTGGAAAAATACTATCTTAACATGATACATGACTCTTATTAATAGCTTTTAAATGAACTTGATTGGAGAAATTTCAGCTTTGATATTTAGAAAATTAAAAATCTATTAAATTTACTTCAGAAAATCAATTTGTCATCTTCACGAAGCTGTGATTCTTGTTTTATTCCAAAGATTTTTTAAGAGCTTATTGACAACAACCATTCTGGTAAGTATTTAAAAAAGCTCTAATAGGTAGCATAGTGAAAAACTGCTGAAAAAAACAAAGTACTTTTAAGCACTTTATAAGTACCTTTGTACATGTATGCATATGCAAATTGCGTATTTTCTAAACATAGGTTGTTTCCTGTTTTATAATAAAAAAATTTTTTGAAAAATTATTTAAAAAATCAAATTTTAAAAGTGTATTCTTTAAATTTTATTATTTACATCTGTATTTGCACAGCGTTTTCTATTGTAAAACAAATCATGTCTTTTTGATTTTATTCAAAACATAAAATTAATGATGAGAAATTATCAATACTTTTATTAGATAAAATCTGTCATCTTTTCACTTCTCAAAATTAACAAATTAGCAGTTTATTTAGATGGGTTCATCATTTCTGAAAATGTGGAAAGTGATATAGAAGTATAGCATGACCAAAGATTTGATTTTTATATATGCAAAGAAAAATAAAATTCGACATGGTTGGGATGGAAAGCGTCAATTTCCTCCTGAATTAACACACTCTATATAGTAATTTTATTTGCAGTCTAATAAAACTAAGAACTAAAGTATTGTGGAATGGCTATCATAATAAAACTGGCAAGATTTTTAGGTCATTTTTTTAGTATAAAAGAATAGCAATATTCAGAAATGTTAACATTATAGGGAAAAAATTCGCTTCACACTTCTGAAGTCTAGTAAAGGCATTTTATAAATGTTCAACATTCCAAAAAATTTAATAAAAACCTACAACCAAAAATTTCCTACTTCAAAAAAATTACAGAAAAACGTGATTACACATTTTACGAAGAAATGAAAATCCTTTAACAAATCAGAACTTTCATAAATAATGGAAACAAATTCATTTAGTTAAATTCAAAACAATTTCATGTAAATCAGCTCTGCACAGTTAGAAGCAAAATGTAAATAAAAAATGCCAGTTCAAAAAATTTTTTAAAGTTATTTTTTGAAGCTAGTGCGAGATACTATAATGCATTGCTTCAAAATTTTACAAAACTTATCAAATGAAGAATCTCATTCAATAAATTGCTTAATGTTTTTTAAAGTTTAAATAAAAGCAAAGAAAGCATTTATCTTAAAATTCTTATATCATTACTTTAATAACAATAAAATAACACGATGTGATGGTTCGAAGACGCAATGATATTGTTTTGAATTTCATTGTAATAAAAATAATTGTTATAAACTGTGTCCAGAGCTATTTTTTCAAAAATTACTACAATAAAAGAAAAAAATTAATTCAAACAAACAAAATTTTATCATTGAAAAGCTATTTTTTTAAGCCTTTTAAAAAGCGTTAAAATAATTTTTGTGCGATAATATACTTTGATATTATGGTGAAAACCCGTTAAAATTCTGTTTTTATTTTTTAACTAAACTTTGATGAAAATTTTGAAAAATACACTTTTAGTCAGCATTTAATATCTCAAAAATAAATTCCCAAATTTCATACTCCTAACTTCAATGGTTTATGCTGCGCATTGCTCTGTCAATCAGGACAAATCTTTATATGTAAAGAGAAATTTCATTGGGCAAACAAATTTCTATAAGAGCTATAAAAAGAATAAAAGCAATAATTTCTAAAGAAAGATAGAATCCGGACCTTGAAAACTAAAAATTTTGAAAAACTTTTTATTTTTTTAAAAAACATTTCTAACACAAGATTCAGTAGTTTTCATTTTCAAATGGTGGGGACATTCAAAAAACACCGCGAAAGAAATCATGATCATTGAAAATGTATAACTTCAAATTAAAATCTCATTACACAAGATTTTATACGATCGACTAATGTAATTACATATCGCAATTAATTAAAATTTCATATAGTAAAATCCCTTTAATAGATCGTTAAAAAGGTTGCTCCAAATTAATGAGAATGACGATCGAATGAGTAGCTATATAAAGAGGCTTCATTGTAAATACTTTTTGAACAACTTTTCCCATTTCTCTTCGGTGTACATTTTTATTTTCCGTTAATCGAATTAATCTGCATATTCTCTTTAACAATACATAAAGTTGCATATTCTTTAACAACACATAAAAGGTAAGCATGTGCTTACCATTCATAACTTAAATAAATTCTTTAACATCTAAAACACTAAAAATATAAGTTCAAACGTTTTTCGAATTGCAACAATTACGGCACAGAACGTATTTCGTATTCCCCTTCCGGATAACATCCAGCATTTTAATAAACGACAAAGCACATTGTAGAAAAAAGAGAGCAGGGAAAAATTATTAAATGTTATCTTAATATGTGTTAAGCTCCCGGATTCCTTTCCCGAATTCTTCCATTTTGTTGACTTTGAAGATTTTTAATAGCCATTGCAGGAAAAAAAAAAATACTTTCGAATCAAAACACAAATGAAAAATCATGCTATACAACTGGATTGTACCAAAATTTTAATGATTTTCAAAACTTTTACACATTAAAGATAAAAATGTAAATAAATTCTTAGCTTCTCATTGAATAAACTTCTATTTTAAACCAAAATCAAGTGTAAGCATAAGCAAACAGAATGCAAGGGCGGGGGATTTAAATTAGGTTTTTAAATTAAAATGATTTAAATGAACTTTTTAGTCTTCAGAATTCAAATATAACAAACTATGTTATGGATTACAGTCAAACCTTAATGTATTGAACTTAAAGGTTCCTAGAAAAAAAATTGCTATACAAAAATACATTAAACTTTTTTTTAAAAAACTAAAAGCAGTCATGCATACTTAATTATTTGGCACAAAAAAGAATAAATCAAAAATTATCACAGAAATTTATTAAAAAAAGAAAATTATGTATAAACTTGTAAATTTCCTCACAATGTATGCAATTTAAGAAACTGGAGATGAATTCTACACACTTATTTTCTTTACTTTGACACGATTGTATGAGATAGATAATAGGTTTATAATTTATGTGAATGTATAATTATGTTTTACATGATTCATTAAACAATGACTCTTTTCCAGATTAATTACTTTATTAAGGAATACTAGTTACAGGGACGTTCATAATCACCCCAATTTGTTTCCAATTACCTGAAACTAAGGGCCATTGGGAACACTTATTTAGGCTTTCTGCCAAGGTAACATACTGATTAAAAGAGAATTTACATGAAATGATTAGAAAACGACTGCCAATTTCCTCAGAAGTTATTGCACTGACAGTTTCCAACAACCCCTTATTGCCTTTTTAAAGTTTTTAATAAAAATAGAATTTGTTTCATGGAATATCACATATACACTTTCAAAACTGTTTAATGCTTTCAATTAAGATTAATTTATAATTCTGTCCCCAATATTGACAGGAAAGTAAGGAAATAAACTTTCATAAAAATAGAAATATCTGAATTTTATGACAAACGTATAAAGGGATATTTAAGACATAGAAATGTACTTTAAAATAATTAAAGGCCAGCAGTTCAATTTAGTAGTAGAAAGTACAGATTTCATTTCAAATAGAATGCTTAATCATCTATTCAATTCCTTTTTCTCCGATATTTATGCTACCTGAAAAATCTTAATTTATAAGATTTGGTAGAAATTTTTTTTATTTTTCTTTCAGAAATAGTAAAGTATCATTGGCACTCAAAACAAATTCTGATTTAGTTAAATTGGCGCTCTTCATACCTATCAGATTCAGTTGATCACGCAAACTTCATCAATCTCTCAGACCTATGAATAATGAATCTTCAATCTGGTAAATTCAACATAATTGATTAAAATATATATGTCATTTGAAAATCAAATATGGATGAAATGAGATAAATTACTTCCTCAATCTCTATTTCTTATCAAATTGAAGAAACATTATCACCAGATTCCTCCTTTAGGATCAGAATTTTTTTTCCTTGCTTGACATCAATTTTCTTCCATATTGATGCCAAACAGCACCCAATAGTTACTACTAATCAACTTTTATACATGAAATGTAACATATAAGTAGATCAAATAGCAAATTCTTTTAAAATGTCAGTAACTGAAACGACAAAATAATGAACATTATTGGAAGGACAGGGAGCTACTGCTTTTCTAGATTTAATATAACTTCTAATCCCATAAAAAAATTATTCCAAATACGTGAAAAATACAGAATTTTATTACTATAAAAGCCATATTTAATTGTCTTACAATGGAAATTAACAGATATAAAGCAAAACACTATTTTCTCAAGACAAAGTCCAAAAATGAAAACTGAACCTTACTCGTAATTGTTATATCTTGCAGATTTAGGAAATATATAACTTTGCAACATACTTTGCAAATAACCAATGTCACTTATAACACGGTAACACAAAAATATCAACAAACTTTAAAATATAACAATGAAAACAGTGGGAAAATGTTTTGTGTCTTCCTCCAGGGTGTCTTAAAGAAAGAACATGATTCTGAAGAAAATTCTGCATTATAGAAATTTTCAATACATGGAAGTTCAATATGTGGGGGCTCACCAATAATTATCATATTATTCAAAATTCAACTGAGACAAAAATGAATGCCATATAAATATGCATAACTGCTCAGCGAAAGTTATGCAGAAGTTTTGGAGATTTCCAGAAATTTATATGAAAACATGTTTGATATATATGTTTAAATTTGAAACTGAATAAAATAAGCAAAGAAAGAAATGAAAGCAACAAAAACCCACATAAATTCATCATAATTCTAAAAATATATTTGCCTGAATTTTTAGTACCTACTCATCAACACGCATAAAATATATGATATAGTATATAACACCAGAGAAAGAAAGAATTATTTCTTATATTATACGCAATAACTCATCATATGATTAAGTGTTCACAATTTAATAATAGAGTGATACAAAATTTAACATTTGATGACAGCAGGTAATAATTAACAATTTATAGCAAAATACTTAAAAATTAATTCAAATTATTTCATTTTTTAAACTTCCTAATTTTGAATCATGAAACTGAATCGAGTCAACAGCACATTTATATTTCTCACAACATAACAATGTGATGATATCTCGCTCTAAAATTCAAGTTTACCGAACACCAAAGACAAATTTGGAAATTACTGAGCCTCACACTACATTCCTTTGAAATACAAGAAAGAGACTTAACTAGCAATTCAGTAGGGCATAAACATATAAAATGTCATATCATATGCAGTAAAGTTAAACAGCTTGTTAGTACAATTTCCCTTTTTACCTGAAAGGAAAAATTAAAATATTTTTTTACAAGATAAAAACTTAGAATTTCAGAGTACAGGGACAGAAAGCAAATTTATATTTGAAAGAGAAAGAAAGTGGAAGCTGTAATGGAGTAAAATAAATAAAAATACAACCAAAAATGAAATGCAAACCAAATAGAAAGAAAAGCGAAAAATATATTCAAATAACAGGTTCTTCTTAATGCATTAATGACAGTTTTAGAAATCATTACTCAGTTAAATTCTAAGAACATTTCAATTCATTCTAAGTTATTAAAACTGAAAATATTTAAATTTAAAGAATAATCAACACTTCAAAGCTATGTGGGTTAAAAACTGCCCCACTTTTTGTATGCATGTTAGGATATATTTTAATCTACCTCAAAAAGTTGAAATACTCATGGTCATACAAATTAATATTTTATTTAAAGTTTTTCATTCAGTTGACAATACTATGCCCAATGCATAAACAAGCAAAAAAAATTATACAAATCAAAATGCATGAGTAAGTTAAATGTGCTATGATTAAGTTTAGCGAACAATGTGATGCAGTGAATTTTTGTCCTTCATAATGATATGTGTTGTTTTATTATATTGAATAAATTGTTTTATAATTGAAAAACATGTCATTTAATGTTTAAACCAATTTTGAAGTTGTAAAGTAGTCGGAAATTATATAAGAAGTTATAGAAAATTTTTCTTACTATTTTGAATAATATTTTGTGTTAAATAACCAAAATGGATGTTTTTTCCCATTTTTTTCTTTTCATTTTAAAATATTTTGTGCAACTAAGATTTTTATTTTTAAGCTTCAAAGAGTAAAGAAACAGTAAATTCTCATTCTTCATTATTCATAAAAAAAAATACAAATAACAATCCTGGAAATAAAGACAGTTTGGTTATATTTAAAGCTCCTAAGTTTATATTTATAATGAACATCATTTTTCGCAATGTAGCACCACAGAAATTAAGAACCATGAAATCCTAAAAATATAAAGCTGTAGTGCTAAGCTAAATACTCATATAAATTCTTATTTCAATGGCATGAAGAAATTTCAAAATTATTCTTTAATAAAAATTGTTTTCAATAAACTAATTAAAAAGAGAATATTCTTAGTTTTACTCCAAAAAAATATCCATGGCATATATGAATGCAACATTTACTGAGTATATAGTATCTAGGTTTTACTTAACTGATCAAGTGTTTACCCGAAGAAATAATAAAATATAATTATGCATTCAAAACCTGAAATAATATCATATTTCCTATTAATTTAATATATTAGCAATATGGCATCTAAAAATACTATAGAATGCATGAATATAATGAAATTTATTTTTCAAATTTGAACTCAACACTATCTCAAGAACAAGACTGAAATAATAATATACCTGGATTGAACAGGGATAAACCATTTTGATTTATCTGAACCAAATATTTCAGTAAAATTAGCTTTTCGTCCCAAGCTAAAACCATCCTTATCTGGGCCAGTTCTGAAAATTGGTGGTCTGAATGATTCTAAAAAATAAATATATAAAAAGTCTGTAAATCTTATTTTTACATACAGCATTTTCAAAATTTTACTTTCCACACTTTGGTAATTAAATACTGACTAATAAATGCATCAGTAGAAAAATTCCAGATAAATTGAGAGTAAAAATATTTAAAAATTAGCTTTGGAAATTAAAATACCCCATTTAAATGCATATTAATTACTAAATGATTTCACATTCTGTGCTTCAATATTTTTAACAAAATCATCTAATACAGGGTTGGCACTCGAAACAGGGAAAAAATTGTCCTGTGTTTTCCTTGTACATATATTCAAGATACGAGGAAATGCACAAATAGTCCTTATGTGCTAGTTATAAAGAAAAATTATTTTAAAGGGTAGAAAATACAAAAAAGGGAGCAACAATGGAACATCATTAGAAATAATAGCATACTAAAAGAAGGTTTATATTCACATACAAAAAAGAAAATTATCTTTATTTATTATCTGGAATTTAGCAAGACAAGATTTATATATTAAGGAAATGTGATATATTACCTCTCATACTCTTTAATCGTAAGTCACACAAAATTAAGAACATGGGTGAAATAAAATACAAAACTATTTACTATCATGATACAAATCACATAAATGATTACTTAACAAAAAACATTACAAAGCAAGATTATTTTTTTTTATTTATTCCTTTCCCCACTTCAAATATTTGGGCATCGATTTCTGCAGATTTTTCAGCCATCCGTTTCATGAGGCTAATGGACCTAATCCGTAATAAATAAGGTATAACATTTCTATATGGCCTAACGTAAATTTTTTTAGCTATTTCACTTTCCGTGAACATATGTGAAAATATTTCTGATACATCATTAAAAGACGAATGTGATGCAACAAGTTTTAATGCCCATAAAAATTCAGCTATAAATGACTGTTCTTTAACTAAAATGTGCGAAATCGGCTCATTTTCGGACTTGAAAAGTCATCTTTCCTATTATCCCTTTCAGACACTAAGTTCAACATCATGAATTGGCCGGCAGTTTTGTATGTTTTCCTCTTTTTGCATGACTAGTAAGTGTCTGTTTTCCCATATTATTTAAGCTTATTATCATCTAAAAAAGCGAGCAGTACGCAACAAATGAATTTTACAGAACTTGTCGAACCCATTCGGTAAAATCAGGATTGAATTTTTATTTATTCGTCCAATTCGGATTAATTACGTATTTTGAGTAACTCACTGTTTTAAAAATACTCCTTCATCTACTCTGAATAAGCTAGTATTCTCTCAAATAATAAACAAACCATTCAATAAAATCAAGTCAGATAAACTAAATACCACCGCGCTGCTTCCACAGATTAAATATTCTTGCCGGATAAATGTTTTCTATTCTTTCACACAGTTACAGAAGTCTCGCGCATGATTAGCTGCATTTCGGGAATCTTATGGAAAAAGAAGTCTCGCAAATCAAAACTGGGTTGATCTATACAGAAAAAAAGGGGGGGGGGGAGAGGGTAGAAAAGGGACGAATTCCCTTACAAGATCGCGAATGGTATTGCTTTGTTTTTGAGAGCTATAACTAAGATCTTTTATTCTTGCAAACTTTAGAGATCGGCACTGCTTAAATGGAAAATAATAATAATAACTAAGAAGTTTAAAATTCCCTGCATATTCCCGGTATTTTCGTTCGATTTTTTAACTCCCCATTTTTTATAGCTTAGAGCTCCCTATTTTAAGTATCTTTTCAGTCAGAAAACTAGTGACTAATGAATTAAATCAAACAGAATTTTATACAGCAAGATAAGCTGCATAAAAATTGCATCTTACCTAATGTGGATCTGTTGACAGATACCAAGTAGCAGTGGTAACCAAACAAAGATACTAAGCTGACAGCAAACATTACAGCAATAAAGAATAAAACTAGTATATGAAATCGTCCTGGTCCTTCTAGATTATTCTAAAAAGTAGCAAAAAGAAAAATAAGTAAAAGACAGATTATGGTATTACTACAACAATTTCCAAATAATATGAAAGTTTTACCAAATAATTCGTTGAACAGACTATAGTAATTATTCTACTAATAACTCATGTAAAAAGGATTTTGATTTTTCATGATTACCCTCCCATCTGAAGATACGAGGGTGGGTAGAAAAGTTTCCGAAATAACAAGGAAAATAAAAGAAATTATGTTTAATGATTGCTTTATTTTTTAACGTAGTCTTCTTCCAAAGAAATATACTTGCTCCAGCGGTGTGGCAATGCTTGGGTCCCCTCTCAGTAAGAACTTTCCTTTAAGGCCTCAAAGTAGGCATTCGAAATGACTTCAATATCAGAACAGAATTTCCTTCCAAACAGAATTTTTTTCATGTTGAGGAAGAAGTTGTAGTCCGAGGGGACCATATCAGAACAGGGTGCATGAGGAAGAAATTGAAACTTCAGTTCATGAAGTTTTGCTATCACAATGACAGCCTCGTGGACTGCAGCATTGTCCTAGTGAACAGGGCTTTCTTCTTGATCAAACCTGGTCATTTTTCTTTGATTTTGGAACGCAATTTATCCAAAAGATTAGCACAATATTCAGCACTGATGGTCCTGCCTTTTTCCAAATAATCCAATAATAAAATTCCTTTAATCCCATGCAATTTATAGCAAGCATTTAAACTTACATTTATAAAGAATTCATGTTTAATTTTCAATTTGTAAGATTACTTGAGTCAACAAATTTTTCTGTTTATAGTTTTTATTGTTCATTGAAAATTTTAAAATTTAAAACATGTCAGCATATTTCATTACCCTTTTTTATGTTACATGCATATACACTAAATTTTATTCACATTATTTAAATTTTTATATCATTCAAATTTTATATTAAAATTATAAAGATTAACTTGCGTTATTTTTATTATTTGAGATAACCAATAAAACTTTTTGGTAAATAATTTGTTGACTTATTAGTAATGATAAAAGCATGATGGCATGAAAATATCATGAGAATAAGAATCTGAAAATTAAAGTTGCAAGTTTATTTGCCATTTGATGAATAAATTTTATTTCTGAGCAAACTTTCGCTGCGGATCGAAATTTTAAAAATTTCATCTTCGAAATCGGTTCCAAATTATAATTTAAGATCCCCCTCTTTAATTCTTTTTCTTTTCTACAGTATATGCTTTTAAAATATGAGTAATATATAGATTTTCGAAATTATAACTCAAAAAATAGTGAAAGCAATTAAAAATATTGCTTCATTTTTATTTCATAATATAGTAAATTATAGTGTTGTTTTTTATGTTCATTCAGATGCATGTTCGATATCTGATAAAGTTTTAATCGAAATTTCGATATGGAGCAAACTTTTGATTTTGATCAAACATTCATGCCATCCAGAAAACGACTGGAAATATATCCAATTGGATTCGGAAGCATTGCTTTGGAAGCTTTTCAAGAAAAGTCATATATATGTTGTTGGATTGACATTTATTACTCTGACTTATTTCAAACTGCATGCAAGTGGAATATACATTAGGTCATTCATCGTTCTCTCTTTTTAATGCATGTGCTTTTCTGTAGTATGCGTTTTTATAGTTTAAAAAATATAAAATTTTTCAAACTTTAACCTCTAAAAATATTGTTTTATTTCTATTTCATAATATACTTTTTATTAACCCATTTTTTAAATTTATAATAAGTATTATTTTTAACAATAGATCGAATCACTTGCCATTTCATCAATATCTAAGTTTTGATGCTTATCAATCCCTAACAGAACTTTCGATACTGATCGAACATTCTTGCCATTCAGAATCAGTCTGGTAATATTTTTTTTTTTTTTTACATTCTTTCACAATTAATTTTTTCCCGAAGTGTCCAGTTTTCCGAAGTGTCTAAAAAATAAGCCGACTTAAACGATTTAATAGAATTTTGTTGAAATATTTTATTAAGGTAAGATTATTATTTTTGGTAATAATTTTTTAATCTAGAATTATATTTGACATAATACTTACTAATATTCTAATTTTCAATTTTATAATTCGATTTTCACACTATACCTAAATGTTGACAGAATAACCGAAAATGTTCTTAAGATTCAGAAGCATAAGCGTTTTGTTTTGGATGTCGGTAATGTTTTCGATGTGTCTCTATTAATGATGTAGATAGAGCATTTTTCTTTCATTTATTCTAACAGTCTCAAAATGTAAAGACTTTTCTAAAACTTTAATGATTTGCCATATTCTTCCAGTAATGCACTTACACTCCATCATACTTAATATTCAAAGACATTCCGGAATTACTATTTTTGATTTCTGAAGTTAAATTTAAGTTCAAGCCTCTTCAGTTGTAATAATTTTATCTATAAATTCAGCTAAAAATCAATATCAGTGTATTTAAATTAAAACTGCCACTAATATTATTTTAAATAAAAATTTGTTATTCATATACGAAATTAATTTTTCATGACAAAAGTCTTTAGATTTCGAACTTGCGATTCGTCAAAACTATTTAATTTCGTGTGCGGAAGGCATAAATATTGGGTATGTAAAAGATGAAATGAACTGAAATTTCTTGAATTACCATTAAAGAAGGTAATAATTTAAAAATTATTCCATTACAGAAAAAATAAATTATGATGTACTGAGAAATTCAGACATAGCTAAAACGAAATACTATTGCAACACACTCTACTGAAATGATTTTAATATTTTTTTATTAAAATGGGAAAATCGACTTAAAATCGAAAATCATTCAGATTAATACTACAACATCCAAATCATTGAAATAGAACAAATGATAAGGTATTACAATTAATATTTCATCAAATTGAAAATAATTGAAAAAACACTTTTTAACAGAAAGATATACGGCAGCAAAATCCTCAAAACTTAATAAAATTTTAATGTTCCCGTTATAAGTCAGAACGTAAATAATGCACTGCACATGTGTGACCGTAGATTTTACTTTTCCACGTCTTTGAAGGCCATGAAAATTAGAAATGTTTAATTTTCTCCATTCTTTCTTAATTCATAAGTACATCAGAATAAATATGAAATACCGATTAAATAACAATGTTTAGTTTCCAATACATAGAACACTAAATCTCCCTTTGAAACTATAATTTTATTACAGGCGGAAAACTTGTTAAAACTTGTACCATTAGCCTGGGGAAAAAAAACAGTCTCTAAAATTCTAAAAGCGTGGAAAATAGTTTTAAGACACTGCACATGTGCGAATAATTTTCCACGCCATCAGAGGCCTGGCCTCATTGGCATGGGAAAAGAATTCTCCGCCTTTCTCCATCGGCGTAAGAAAAGTCGTAGAAAGATTCAAGGCTGAAGCTCGCACTGCAAATGAGCAAAAATTAATTTTTTAATTAATAAGAAAAATAATTATTCAGTTGATTATTGCGTAACTTTTCAAAAAAATCTCTGCAGTCTAATACATTGTTTGCAAAATTTGAAAAAAATCTGTTTATTGGTTTTTTAATCTATAAAGGGCAGTCGTCAACAACAACAACAAAGAGAAAAGAAAAGAAAGAAAAAGAATATATCTGTTTACTTTTTATTATCGCATCGTCACATAATTGGTGTCGATGGAAATGGCTTAAAGGGACAGGTTTGTTGAGACAAATAAAAAAAAAAAAAAAACGATAAATCGAGTTAACTACAATTCAATTTTTCACTTACGGGAATCCAGATTTTTAAAAAATAATAATTCGATTCAGCAGGTCTTTTTATGCATATGTATCAAATTTTCGTTCCGAAATTCGCAATAGATTTTGAAATATACTTAATTTTGTTTAATGAAAACTCCACTCGAAAATAACCAGCTTATCGGAGACAATACGATTCGAGTTTATCTTTAATATGAGTATGATTTTTCAAAATATAAACATTTTTTCCCCCTCAAAATATGAATATTTTTATTGAAGCATTTCCATTACTTTTAAAATGAACTCGTCAATTAATCTTTTTTAATTGATTTAGCACTAACAAGTATCTTAATTTTTTACAGCGAAGGAGATAAAGTGGCTCAAAAAATTGAGAGTACACCTTACTTTTACTTGATAAATCCGACTTACAATATAAATAAGACATTACTGAGAAGTGCAAACATGTTTTTATTTTTACACATAACAATATTTTCAATTTAGAGTAAAAATAAAGAAAAAACAATGAAAAACTTCTAAATTGAAAAGTTTCAGAAGCATTTTAAATATAAACATACGTAGAATTTTGTCTCAAAAAATTGAGAATACACCAATGAAATTCTTGTAATATCTTGCATAAAAAGAACGTGTCAGTATTTAGTTGCATGTCTTTTGGCTTTTATAATGGCCTTTAAACGTTGTGGCACCGATTTGACCAATTTTTGGTGGCTTCTGTAGATATTTTATCCCATTCTTCTTGCACTACTTGTTTTAAATGGGTTTGGTTTCTAATTTTGTGTTTTTGGACCACTGCTTCGAATGTGGCCCACAGATATTCAATGGTATTGATATCGGGGTAATGTGGTGGTGTGTGTGACTACTGTTTTCAATGAAAAATACACCATATTTTGACGTTACGTGCATTCTGTTTGCGGTTTTTGTCCAACTAGAAAAATGAAATTTCCATCTAAACTCAAATTTTTAGCACTTTCCTTTAGATTTCTGCGAAGTATATCCAAGTAAACCACATTGTTTATAATGGCATTTATGAAAATTAAATTTCCTAACCCGGATGAAGCCATGTAACCTCAAATTATGACGGAGTCGCCACCATGTTTAACTGTAGGATGTAAATTTTTTGGATACAAAGCAGTATTAGGCTTTCTCAATACAGTACGATGGCTGTCACTGCCAAAAATGTTCAATTTTCTTTCATTACTATACTCTGTTCCACCCTAACTTAGCAGTAGAGTATATTCTAGGCATGCCGAATCACAGTCTTTGTCAGGGAAAGTGGGTTACTTTAAACCACAAAGTTACTAGAAATGCAGATCGCTGCCGAAACTTTATCTCGCAAATTTTTCGCCAAATAGTAAATATTTATTAACTTTATTATCATTTTAAATCAGAGAATTATTTTTTTTCCTTATTTTGTTTAATATTATTGATACATTATTTTAATGAATCATTAAAATTATATCATTTCGCTTCATCGTTTTTCAAAAGAAAACACCAAATCTTTCAATATTTTGTAAAGCATAGTTCGGCTAATGTTTTTCGAAAAGATACCTGTATCATCGTTCACATCTTTTAAAACTTTATCTAATGTTGGGATCTCATTTCTCCGAAAAAATGCATGGATTTTTCGTCAAATACAGGATAATGTAAAATCATTATATTTTACAAGACTTGAATGTTTACCTACTGAGCCTGGTCGTTTCTTTCCATGGTTATTTAAAGGACTGGATGACTTTATTTCTTTTTTTCAAAGGGAAAATTGTTCTTTGCGAAACACTTGTAAGATGCGAAACTTTATCGACGATTTGGTTGATAGAATCTTGAGGGTTTTCTTCTCGGAGTCGGGAATAAACATTTAATATGCTTCTGCGTGCTGCACTTTTTGTTGGTTTCAATCGTCTTGAAGGTGTGTACAGCGCGGTCGGTGATAACACTTTTTCAGACATTTTAACAGTGAATAGAAATGACGAATTGAATAAATATTCAACAATCGAAACTAATAACTACTAATGTGATTAACAGTATCAAAAATATCAGTTGGTAAAAAAACGAGAATAAAAAAGTACGAGTTATGATAATAACGGTTGCGAACTGAATGAAGCAAAGTTGGCGGAAATGTACAAGAAACACGCGCCAAATATTTGACCTTGAAGACCAGTTCTAGTAAAAGTGGAATTCATTATGTCACTCGTTTGGTTTTATTCGTTCTCTTTAATTACAAAATACTTAACAGATAAGCACTTCTGACTTGAGAATAATTTTAAATACATATTGATAAAAAAAGGATTTCTGTAATTTATGATATTATTTGATAAATTTCTGCGCATTTTAGCTATTTTAAAGTCAAAATTGATGGAGAACTCTTTCCCAAAGCGGAGCATCACATTTTCTGCCTTTTACAATACTGCCAAGTTAGAGTGAAATGGAGTATAAATATAGCTTTCTTCCAAAGGTTATTGGTCTTCAATTGATGAGTTTTTGCAAACTTCAAATGCTTTTTCTGAATTTACAAGCTGATGAACGGTTTCTCTCTAACAATGCGACTTTTATATCCAGCTTGTCTAATGGCATTTCGAGCAGTTTCAGCACTTACACTTCTGCCTATGATTTGAAAAGTTCCTGCAACAAGTTGGATCAACCATATAGTCGCAACAATCTAAAGGAAAGTGTTAAAAATGTGGGTTTAGATGGAAATTCCATTTTCCAGTAGGACAACGACTTCAAACAGAATGCACGTACCGTCAAAATATGGTGTCTTTTTCGTTGTAAGCAGCAGTTACAGACACCACCACAGTACCCCGACATCAATGCCATTGAATATTCATGGGCCATACTAAAAAGTGGTTCAAAAACACAAAATTAGAAACAAACCCATTTAAAACAAGTGCTGCAAAAAGAATGGGAAATTTTTAGATACCACCAAAAATTGGTCGAATCGGTACCATGACATTTAGAGGCCATTATAAGAACCAAAAGACATGCAACTAAATACTGGCACGTTCTTTCTATGCGTGATATTGCAAAAATTTCATTAGTGTATTCTCAATTTTTTGAGGCAAAATTCTGCATGTGTTTCTCTAAAATGCTTCTGAAACTTTTCAATTTAGAAGTTTTTCGTTGATTTTTCTTTATTTTTACTCTAAATTAAACCATTTGTTATGTGTAAAAATAAAAACATGTTTGCACTTCCCGGTAATGTGTTATTTATACTGAAAGTTGTATTTATCAAGTAAAAGCAAGGTGTACTCTCAATTTTTTGAGCCACTGTATGTTGTTTATCCCATTTTATTTTTCTTTAAAATGTCATTGGTGTAACTCTTTAAAGAAAAATACTACCATAAAGACATTTCAAGACAATGAAATTATCGGTTTTTATAAAAAGGATAAACTTTGACTTTTAGGTGGAAACAATTGTTAATCGGATAGAAGATTTATTAAGTTTACTATCTTAAGCTACTGTAAGAATGACAAGAGTGATGGACATTTTTTTTGTTATACAATGGCTTATGTAATCAAGAGGAACCAATATAAGCGAACTGAGCCAAGCACATTATCATGCTACAATATTTCGAACTAGACGTTCGAAAACTATGTGTTTTCATTAACGCAACTGCAAAGAAAAAATTATTTCATAATTCTGGGCAAATCATTTTACTGTTATTTTAAAAATATTCTCAACTTAATTAAAGAAATTTATGAATGAGTGCTCAACATTGAGCCATTGAATATATAAATAATAGCTTGTAATTAATTTTCTTACTTAAAAATTAATTAATTTACTTAGTGGTAAGAAATGATATGGATTTCCGTGAATCTCTCTTACATTTACATGCAAACGACAACTGCCGGCAAAAAGTAAAATTAATTAAACATTCCAAAAGTCACTGTTCTACAATAACATTTTATATCCTCTGCATGGAAAACAAAAGCATTCACTTTTTTTAAAAACAAAGCAAAATTCATGATAAAAAATCATCTGATCTGAAAATTGATACATAATTAACCGTGATATTATAATGGCAATTAAAATTTGTAATCCATGAAAAGTAGATCTACAAGTACAAATGAACTTAATATATGGTGCCTCAAAAAGTATTGCAAACCGACAATGTGAATTTTATAATTTCTATTTGGGATATGTGCAGAATTTTTCCGGCTTTTCAGCATGTCAGCTTTGCTTCGATGCTGAAATTTTACTATGTTACAATTCACTTCTTTTCTATACTTATTTTTTTTAAAAAACATTACATTTGTGTTACTTATGCATTTATTTCGTGGCATTATGAAAAATGATAATTTATTCTGGGCTAATGTAAAAATTTTTGAGAAATATATAACAGTTTTCAAGATATTACCGAAAATTCTCAAGACTCATTTAACATCGGAAACGACAATTTTCAAAATCCTATAACTCTCGAAATTATCATCAAAATTCTATAAAATTTCATGAGAAGTAAATTTTATTATCATAAATGGATTCAGTAAAAGAATCTTGATTCCCGTAACGGAAAAATTTTGATATAGTAATTAATTAGCTGTGCTAATAAACTCGGTTAATCAGCTTGTCTATCTCAATAACTTGTCTCCTCGAGTCATTTCCTTCGACACCAAATTTGTGAAGATGCAATAAATAAAATAGTTACAGAGGTGTTTCATTTTATTATTGTTGATGACTATACATTGCCTTTTATATATAGATTACATATAATGAAACATTAAGGGAAAATCCAAATACAAACTATGTAGTAACTATGTATTTAATAATGCAATATCATGATAAATTTTATTTAATAAGCATCAGTAAACATAATGAAGGTCATCAGTATTTTATCAATAACAATTCAAATTTAATGGAAAACTGGAAACTTACTGTCCATAATTTGATGAAATACTGAAGTGATGTAGCAGATATAAATAAACAATACAGCAAAGCATATCCCAGGAAAAGAATGAAATATTTGTAGTTTGTAAAAGACACACAATTATTAACCCTGCAAAATAACAAATTTTATGATTATCTTACAAATGAAATGATTTACAATCACTTTTTAGAAATAAATATTTAGATAACTTACCATGGACAATGATGGTCCATCTTCAACACACACCTTTAAAATGTAATAAATAATGTGTGAATGTTTACAACTTCAGAATTTTCAGAAAATGCAAATTTTTATTATTGATATTTAAGTTAAAAATTAAAAAAATCAACACTTTTTTTATAAAAAAAAAAGTTACTACCTCACATAAGATTAATTATGTCATTAAACTTTCTTAGCTATAACATAAATCTGGCTTATATATAATAAACGACAAATGTTTTTAAGATAAATACTCCTATTACAATTAGAATCATCGATTATAAAAATGCAATTTATAAATTTAGTTGACAAAGAAAAATAAAAGACTGAACTTACACTCCACATACTGAGCAGTGATGAGCTCGATCAGGTTTTATATTACAGCATTTTTCACAATACCTAATAGCTATGTGAAAATGAAAGTCATTAATTACCAAATATAAGCACTTCATTACAATCATCAAGAAAAAAAATCAGTTAGTAGGAATTTAAAGTCTATTTTGCATTCAATATTGCAGTAAATAACTTGGAAAGTTTTTGAATAATTTGGTATCCTAAAAAAACAATAATATAAAGTATATCAAATATTTATCATACATCCAATATCAGATTAGCAATGGCATGAATCTTAAGTCATCAATAATAATATCAGAACACAAAGAAACTCAATGCAAAATAAAAACAAACTAATTAAATTAATAAAAAATTTTTAAATTACATATGCTTCCATTTCTTTAATACATTAACAGACGTTTATTATTTATTAAGAATTCAGCTATTGCAGATATTTATGCCACTATGTTCAAAACATCTCTGGTTTCAAAAAATCTCCATGATTTTATCAATAAAAATATTTTAATTTCAGATTTTTAAAAATAAATAAATAAAACTAAAAAACTTTAATATATTAAAAAGATAAGCAGATTTCTTTTGGTCTACATTTTTGTGTTATAAAATTTTTAAATTCATCATGGAATTAAAAACAATGATGGGAATCATAAAAATATTTTTCAATATTCATTTACAAATAAATAACTATTTCACCATTTAACAATTACAGCTACATTAAAAATATCTTAAACATGATTAATTTTGTAGCTTTTTATTCTATATTACAATATCAGACTAAAATAAATATGAAAATCAGTAAATACTCAGGAATTTGAAAATTGTCAATTTTTCTAAATGCATTGGTTTTCTGAATATTTCTAAGTAATTTGCAATACAAATTAATTGTATTCAATTCAATAATAAATTAAAGAGAACGTTAAGTTTCAGAAATAGCTCTTTCTTACATCCATTCATGGTGCGACAGGATACAGGGAGATCTTTTGCAAAGCTCTCCAACATTCTACGTTGATTATCTTCACTTTGGTCCCGTTCTAATTTTAATGCTTCTGAAGGTGGTAGTTTAAACTGGAAAATAATATAAAAAAATAAAGGTACCACTAAGGCTCTTTCTATTAAACATAGAAAATTATTAAAATTGGCTTACTATCCTAGAATTTTCAAAGTACCAAATAGGTTTCAAAACAAATGGCTCTGCATTAATTAACAACAAAAGATATAATCTCTGAATACCAACATACTCAATTTCAAATTTTCATTTTTTTTACACATAAATACAGATTAAGAATAGAAAACCACAGCTTAAATATAAAAAAAGATTGGACTGGCTAATCAGGATACTTTTGTGTGCATGTATTAATTTTAGAAAAAACAACTAGAACAATTTGAAACTTTCTGAATCATCCCCCCCCCCAAAAAAAACTACTCGTTCTGAATTTAAAGTTTCTAAAGTTTTTATTTTTTATATTTAAATCGAGAAAGTTTGACTTTTAGAAATTCTACAAACTTATTTTAAATTCATTTACAACCATATGCAAAAGTTAGCTAATCTAGTTTTCTATAATAAATCCACCAATGCACATACATACATTGCAAATATTGAAAAAAAATTATTATAAGTAGATTGACAAACTCCTTCCTTCATATGAAATGATTTCCTTATGAAAATGAGTAACAAAATGCCAAAATACAATATATCTTTTTCAGAAAATTAAATGTGAGATTAATGTAAAAGTATGGCAACAAGGAAGAAAATATCTCATTATGCACTTGAAATTTAAGAATTCGATAAATTCTTCAGCTCCTTTTAAAACACTATATTCACAGTTCTGGTATGCAGGCGAGTTAGATATGAATTTGAAAATGCCTATATTGTTCAACTAAAAAAGTTATTAAAAAAACTTTCAACTATGATACTTCAAATCATGAGATGTTAAAAACTTTCTTAGTAGCTGCCTCCCCCCTCCCAAATTTAGCTGACTCTAAATTATAATATACACTTAAAATAGTTAAAAATTGGTTGACAACAGCATAAATTTTAAAAAATGATGTATTGTCAAAGCTGAAAAAAAGTGAGACTGTATCAAATACAGTAATTTCTCCATTTTCCTTTTGAGCATGTGTGGATTCCTTACGCAATTAGACGCAAGTCATCATAGTAATTAAGCATAAAAGTTTTTTTAAAAAAATCATTTTATAACATTTTATAGAACAAACCCTCCTTTTCTTTTTATTCTTTCAATATTTTTAGAAAAATTCTTAACTAAGAATGATGAAATGTACACTGATTCGAGTTAGTCTTTGATTTAATGTATCCTAAGTTCTTGCAAGTAGACTTAAATGCCAAACTTAGTAAGAAAAATCCACTAAATGAAACAGAGCTTCTTTAGTAGCATGATCTAATGTTCAATCAAAAAGAAAAATTTGTCTTCAAAATGTATAAAATATTCTCGGCTTTTGCATAAATACTTTAAAAATACTACAAAAATTATGGAAAAAATTATTATGAGATCTTTGAACTGAGTATTAAGAATAATTTTCATTTTCAGGATAGCATATAATATATGAAAATATACACAAATACTCACTTGTCTAGGCACAGTTCCAATATTTGTGAAAATTGTTTGCCAATATGACCAAAGAAACATGGCAAAAATAGCATGGTATATTATTAAGTAGAAAACTGAAACAGAAGAAAAGTTAAGTACAAAAACTTAGCATTAAACAAAATCCATATTATAATGATGTTAAATCAATTTTAAAAAACACAGTTTGGATCTAAAAATCACAATTTCCTATAACAACATACTATGGTTTTCTTGTGCACATTATTTTAAGGCACTCTAAAAAACTATCATGAAGTTTTTCTAACCCTTTAAATAAAGGGCACACAGTACATTTATGCTTGAATAAATTTGTTACAGCTATGGCTTTGATTCATATCAAAGTGACCATCCACTATCATCTGAGATTGATCCCTATCTCCTCCCTGCAGTGAATTCCAGAAGGACAGTTTAGAATTTTATTCAAAACTATTACATAAATTAGTTTAAGCAAATATAAATATTTTATCAGAATTATCATTTTACATGAAAAATCAAAAGTTGGTAAAGAATTAGACTTCTTTTTAAAATTTTTAATTAACAAAACAATAATAACCATAGAAGTTAACAGCATATTATCATTTCAGGTGAAGATTTCCACTGAATTACACCTAAAACAATTACACATTTGAAAGTAGCTTTAAACAAAAATCATTCAACTGTCTAAAATATAAATTTGATAAGTGTTTAGCAGTATATGTTCTATTTTTAAGACATTTGATTGATGATAAGATAGTTTTAGATAAAACATTTAGAAATTACATAAAACATTTTCAGTTATTTTATCTAGTTTTGAACCCTTATTTTTATTGCTTGGTATGTAATGCAATTAATAAAATAAGCAAATATAATTTTTTTTCCCACACACTATACTTAAAAAGAGCATGTAAATCTCACATAACACAGCAATATTATACCTAAGTATTACTCTCATGCATTTCAAAAACTGAAAAAGTATTCATACCATACACATCCTAGAATAATGAAAAAAAAATCTTTATTTTGATCCAAGATCTTAAGTTGATAAGTGGACCATATTTTTTGACAATGAATCAAAAATTTAATTTTACAAATTTTTAGTACTTTAGTACTTTTATGTACTTACAAATACTTTTGAATAATGAATATGAAATTACAACTATAGAAGACAATCAAACATTTAAAAAGAAAATTTTTGTATGATTTTTCACAGATATGTTATAGTAGATAAAAGCATACAAGAAAGTGTATGGATAAATCCAGGATTTTTAAATAAGTCCATTTAAATATTGCATATATATTTCAAAAATATGGTATACATTTAAAAATTATTTTTGTCCAAATATAATTTTCAATATATTTAGAAGAAACTGCAATTTCAGTAAAGTAGGTTAAATTTATTGAGAGTATATAGTCATAAAATTATTTTAATTGATGTAAAGTCTAGGCCTATCCAGGACATCCTACTTACATTTCCTGGCTTGAAGTTCAGCAGTAACGTTATTAATAGCCCCATGCTCAAACTTTTGATTTAATCCTGAGTTGTAACAACCTCTACAATACATCAATAAGCTCAATTTTAGTTAAATACAATTGATTTGTATATCTTCTTTGCCACCCAGCACTAATCTCATCAAAATCTTTCATTTTCTTATAATAATTGGTGTTAATCTGTTTTGCAGAAAGTACAACATTATATTTATTGCAATAAGATTTTCATTTAGTCAAAAAAGAATCTGCTATTTTCTAATTAAAATGCTATTTTCAAAAATAACAAATTTTGATAATTTTTCAAAAATTATCAAAACCATATTGCTAGGCTATCAAGTTGTTTGACTTCTTTAATAATTTTTTTACATGTTTTAAAATGCATATCAGATTCTTAGACCAACACAGTATATACTAGCAACAGCACAACTGAATTTTTAAAAATTATAACTATATATTTTTTAAAAAGTATTCTCTTTAATTTAATGAAATCTAAACAAAATAAATATAAATTTACAGGGAAACTTAAAAAGGTTTGAGAAAAATATAACAGCAAAATAATATCAATCTTCATAATATTTTTAGCATAAAAGACTAGTCAAAAATTTCTTACAAAACCATTTTCTGATAATCAGTATCCATCTTTAAAGAGAGCCAAGATGCATTTATGGAGCATTTTTAAAATATGTTTCTTATATTTATAAATACAGCTCACATTTATAAAATCCTAAAAAATGAAATGAAAGGAATTTTATATTATTTACTGTTATAATAAAATATTTGCCTTCTTAACCAGCAGACAGATTGTTAGGAGCTGAAGATAGCTCTGGGTGCTTGGTGCAATTACAATGAGCACAAACTTTTGATTATAATAGATGCTATTGGAAAGCAATTTTTGCCAAAATTCTGTACCAATTTTAGAAATTGTAGAAATGCCTTTTATAAATACTAGGTCAACTGCCAATTGATATTTCACAATGAAACAATAAACAAGAAATCTAGCAGAATGAAGAAAAGTAAAGGAATATAGAAATATATTCAATTAAGAACATATTTGATAAGTTTGATATATGATATTATAGAAAATTAAATACAGAAAGAAATGAAGCTTCAGTCAACAATCTGAATATTCAAAACTAATAAATGGCATGTAGATGAATAAACAATGATTGGTAAATACTAAAGATCAGAAGAATAGCCAATACATTAAATAATCCCATTTTTGAGAAAATCAAAGTCAAAATATGCTTGTTCTGAAATGAGAATATTGGAAAAGTCAGAAAAAAGTAATCCTAAAGCACGGATTAAATATTTTTTCAATTTCTTCTCATTTTCTAATAAAGCAGGATTTCAGTAAAACTGAAAAATATAACACTGAAAGAATATTCCTCTGAGATTTACATTTTATATCCAATAGTGTTAAAATTTATTTCCCAACATGAAACTCTCCTTTAGAAATAAAGAAAACAATTCATTCATGTTTAAACAAGCTTTTTATTATAATTTATTTTTCAGAACTTTTTCCAGTTATTTACATATCTGACCATTCATTTTCATATTGCAAAATGTCTTTTTCTTTACTTATTGTTTGTTCACAAATGATTAAGCATAATAATAAATAATTTAAAATTGTACAATCTGCTGCTTCTTTCATAATGATCAGAATATACAGAAAATAATATATAACCCTACAACTAAACTGCATTTCTAGATGCATGAGAAATTTTTCCTCATTATCATTTAGCTGTATATACATACCTATAAAAGCATCCTCTATATCTATTAAAAAGGTTATTTGCAACCACATTAATTTTTATTATGGGAAATCATTTTAAATAACAAAGAAGATATACTGCAAAATAATTACAATAAAATCATTAAACATGGTCGTGTGAAACAATATGGTCAACACTAGAGATTTGGAGGTACCACAACATCAGAAGATAATAGTCCCCCACACACACTATTGTTTCTCTGATCCATAACCAATTTTTTTCCAAGTTATAGCTGATTATTTTTTAAATTAAAATAATATTATATAAATTAAATAAATAAATTAAAAAAGCTTTATACATTTTAATTATATATATATAGAGAGAGAAAATACATCACTCATGTGGTATTTCTATGCATGTTATTTTTGGATCACTACTAAACCAAAAAAGACATGATATTTGAAACTATTTGTAATCATATACAGTATAATATGAAAAATATGCAATATAATTAAAGTAAAATGTTTTTAAGCAAATTATGCAATATACAATGGCTAACAAGAGTTCATCCACTAATGAATTTTAATAAAATACTGTTATATTACTAAAATTAATATTTCAAAATGAGAATTTTTTATTAATATTTGTAACTGTTTCTTAACAAAACTTAATTAAATATTTCAAGAATAATCAAATATCAGTAATAATAATAATAAAAACCCACTAAAAATTATCTTACAGAAGTTTTTGCACACTTTAAAAATATATAAATATTCCTAAATATTGTTAGCATTTGAATCAATTAATACACAGTAGGTTATTCTGCAATATCCACAAAAACTTTCAAATGCCTGCGCATAAAGAGCACTATTTTTTAGGGGGGGGGGGCTCACTCTTGCATCAATATTCCTCTATCATTACTTTTTTTTTTAGTTTGGCTTTTGTATTAACATTGTCCTTGTACTCTAACTTCCAGTTCTCTCCAGATATGTTCTTTTAGGTTTAAATTCAGTGACTGAGGCGGCATTTCCAGATTTGGTGGACAATTATGGATGTTAGAAGTGAATGTTGAGAGCAATGTACTCGGATCATTATCTTGATTAAAAAAGAAAAGAAAAAAATTGGCCATTCCAATAATCACATTTTGAACAACTTTAAATTGTCCTTTAAAATAATTTAAATAAAGAGCATGATTCATTATTCCACCAAAAATACCAAATTACCTAGTCTTGATGTTAACCTACACTCGTATACAAGAACTACTCTACTATCATGTTCTAACTAATCTACAACTAAAATGCTCTAACTAATCTACAACTAACAAGCTCTAACTAATCTAATCTACAACTAACATACTCTTAACTAATTCCTTTGTATTAAGTTCCTCACTCTTTTTTCTTCTTTATACAATTATATGCACTAGAATTTTTTGCAAAGACATGGCTTCAATACATTTTATGCTCTTTTATTGCTAATTTAAGAAAGAAAAGTCTAAGCTTTTACTTTCTTGCACTAATAAAAAAAACTTTCTCTGAGTGAATGTCCATGTAATCTAACTGATCTAACGAGGGAAGGGGCACGAGGTTGAAATTTCAGTTCAGGATGGGATTTAGTATAATGGTATTTTTAGAATGTTCACTCACGAAAATATTAAAGAGCATTAGCCAATCAATTTCGAGAAAATGGCCCTCAAAATTTCAGCATAGCTTGTCAATGTGTCATCGTTGCTGAGGCGCGAATAGTATAATGGTTTAGATGCTAGCTTGGCATTCAGGAGAACCCAAGTTCAATTCTGAGCTAGCAAAATATACATGAACATAGTTATTTTTCTTTTAAAAAATGAGTTATAGCTTATGTATTAAGAAAAAATATTTATTTTTCCATATAAAAATGAGTCTCATATTAATTGAAACCGTCTTTAGACTGTTAATTTAATTTAAGTAATTCTGAATATTTAAACTAATGAATCCACATTTATAACTGTTTTTCTTCTAAAAATTAAATTATAACCTACGAATTAGGAGAATAAATATTTATTTTTGCATAAAAATGAAAAAAAAAACACACACACATTATTTTAACCACTATACTATTCGTGCCTCGGCATAGGTGACACATTATTAGTATATAAGCTATGCGGAAATTTTGAGGACAATTTTCTAGAAATTGACTGACTAATGTGCTTTAATATCTTCGTGAGTGAACATTCTAAATGTATACTACAATTATACAAAATCCCATCTCGAACTGAAATTTCAACCTTGTGCCCTCCTCTTGTAAGTACTGATTGAATAGTTTCAAGTAAAATACAAGGCATTTTGGTGAACTCTGCAGAAATCTTTAAAGCAATCAAAATGTAAATTTTTCACAAATTTTTTAAAACTATAAATCTTTTATTATGTTGAGTTCACTTTGCAAGACCTTTTCTTACACTGTCTTCACTTTAATTTTCTTCTTTAAAGCATTTCATCACATACTGCATTGCAGAATAGGATGAGTTCACTAATTCAACAATCTGATGAATTGATTTACCAATAGCAAAATGAAAAATAAGTACTTTTCATCTGCTATTTGTTGTTTCCTTAACATTATAAGCCATTATAAAATAATAAATAGATCATAAAAAAAATAAGTAAACGAAGATTAAAACCAAACAATTTTTTAAATGCCATTAAAATATAAATTCTTTTTAAAAATTGCCATACAGTAATATTGTTTTATGAATTAAGCTAAAATAATTCAGTATACAAACACTTTTGTGAAGTATTTTATCTCAGTCTTTTTGAATTTTCAATTTTTATTAGAAAATAAATAACTAAAATCCTTCCCCCCCCCCTTTCTTTTTCAAGTATATGAAAAAAATCATATGGTGATGTGAAAATATACTGGATTTCATATTTGTATTCACTTCCAGATTATAGCTCTTCTTCATATTTTAAAAGTGCGCAAACACTTTTGGGAGTCACTGTATTTTATTTTCATATTTGAATTTACAAAAAACCAGTTTTTTAAACTATAAGAAAGAAAACTCATAAATTATTTCATAAGGTCAATTCATCAACTCATTGAGACTGAATAATTCTAAGTAGAGAGCAAAGCTAAATTTGCAAGCCTTTCATGTTCAATATAAGCTTGACAAATAGTTTTTTTAAATTATAAATTTCAGTTTTATAAATGAATGTTCAAACTTAGTTACAATCATAGCAACCATTCAATATATGATGCATCTTGTGCTTACATCAGAAAAACTGAGTCAAGTGAACTCCAACTCCTCTTTAAATGGTGTCTTGATCCTTCATTAAGTGTGGGTAATCCATCAGATTTCTTGTGCAAATTTTATCTCAAAATCAATGGCTGATTAATTTAAGCCATTTTAGCTATCTTTATAGATTTCAAAAGAAGTGGAGATAAAATTAACTTTGACTATCAATAGCCAATTTCAAATACCTAAAAATAAAAGTTCTGCAGCAATGTTACAATTTTTCCCCCTCTATCCTTATTTCATTTATTTATTGTATACTGTTATAGTCATTTATTATAAAATTCATTTGAGTCGGGAGTGAAATTTTTTCCTAGATACGAGTAATATGCTTGAAATCATGAAAACTAATAATAGTGATAATAATGATTGATACTAGTAAAGAAAAAAATTAAATAATTTTAGAATATAACCAAAGAAGGAATTGATTGCATTAACAAAAAGAATGCATACTATAATATTATTAAAGCCACCACCAAACTGCTAATGGTGATTTTTTTTTATGTAATGCTAAACACCATCAGAATAAATAACAAAACTGCGTACAACCAAATTAAAATAGGGGGGGGGGGGCATCAGGCTTTTTTTTACAAGTTGAATGACTCATTGCTGGTGGAGTACTGTTATGGATGCCTAAACCAGAATATCAGCTTGCCACTTCTCATCTCTTCGAGCTTCAAAAAGTTTTTATCAGAAAGTGACTTTCCTTGTTCTCATGAAAACATACTCCATTGAAAGGTATACCGACTCTGGGAAAGAATTAGGACAAGATAATTGACGAAACTTGTAAGTTATGCCTATGGTGCTTATTTATGTTCAAAACATAGGGATATAAAATGCTAAATTGCTTGACAGAATGCTATCAGTCATGAAAATGATGAATTTTAGAAATATTTTTTTTAATAATAAATTTCTGTCTCTCTCTCTCTTTCATGCATCTAATTTTATAAGAATCAATGTCCACTAATTTATGATTATTTTAACAATCAGTGATTAATTTTAAACTTTAATAGCACCATAATCAAAGTTGCATTATTTCTCTTATTTGACTGATTTATCAATAAATTTTTAAAATTGCTACAATTATGAATAATAAACAAAAAAGATTTTGTAGACAGACAAAAAAATAAATAAATAAAATAAACATGCATGCAATGTCACAAATTGCTGCACTTAAATACAAGGTATAAAATAGCTGCACCTAAAGGAAGAGTTATCAATGATAACTAGGATGGAAATATAAATGAAGCATTCTCTGGAACTTCCACATTAAATCAATTGATTAGACATGGATTTCTTTTTTACTTCCTTTCATTTAAAATTAGGGATAAATTACTTGCTAAATATCAAGAACATTCATCATACATTAGAAATGAAACTGAAGTTCAGTACATAAAATCATGGGGAATCTACACAACTACCCTAAAATAAGATTTTGGATCTTTTAATTGCTCATCTGTTCATAATTCCCTAAAATCTCTTTTCATTTCCTAACTCTTATTCCTCAAGGTCCAAAGATTTCTGCAGTCATAAACACTAGATGCCAAAATGTGAAGCGAATTTCGGTAATTTTAAGCAAGGCATTCTCTAATAATCCAAATGCTGATAATAAACCTACAGATTCAAATTGAAAAGACTTTAAAACTATGTTCAGAAATCTTAAAATTTAACATTATATAATTAAGAGCAGAACAAATTCAATTTATAGCCTTCAACTTTTCATTTTTATATTCATCTAGAAAACAAACTGCAGAATTCTACCTACTTTTAAAAAAGTACCATCTTTTCCTGGTATAGTTTCTGTTAACCCCCCCCCCCCCAGTTACACCAAAACACATTTTATTTTAATTTGGCTTCTATAGTAGTAGCAGGATTGACAAAATACGACTGTCATAAATGCATTGGTAGGTACAAATTTTTATTTAATTAGAAATTATTTGAAACAAAATAAATAATTTCTTGGCTTGAAAAGTGAAAATATAATATTGTCAATGAAGTTAAATTTTCTATTTCCTTTTTTTAAATTACACATTAAAAAATTGATAATTTTTTTCACCTTATGGAGGGGCTTCCTAAGCTTAGAACCTTGGGACAATGTCTCAGTTTTAGTCAGTACATTGTAAAACATGATTTACAGCCATACTTGTTGTAGCAAAATCATTAGGTAAAATCCTAATTTAGTGTATGTACCCATTATTTTGCCAAGGATGTCAACTGTAGAAAGGCGCCAATTAAGATGACTGATCATATAAACAATACTATGAAGCAGTTACAGCTACCCACCATTTTTATTAAAATTATTGGATTTATTGATTGTGATTGTTTTGTTTAAGAACACCTCTGTTTGAACCTTTACGGCTCACAATTGGCGAATTTCTTTTGATTCTGAAATAACGAACTTTTGCGAACCAGCTGCGCCGCTCTGTAGAAAAAATTCGAACGCACGATGCCTCGGCATCTGAAGAAAACAGCTAGCATAATTTTTTACCTTTGAAAAAAAAAAAAAAAAACATCCTACGGCTTTGCTAGCAGTAAGAGCAGGGAACCTAGTAGCTTTGCTAGCTCATTATACTTAATGATTCTGGGAATAACAATAACAGCACAAGGAAAAATGAAAGCATCCGTTCCTAATAGTTTCACTACTAGAGACTAATGCTTTTCTTAAGAAGAAATTTGAAGGAATAAATACACTTACTCGGTTCTGTCGGCGCCATATGTATTTCGTAAAGTAGACATTGAAGTCACTAATACAATATCCCTCATAATATTTGTGATCATAATATTTCAGATTATTCCAGTTATCAGACATCGGATTATTGAACATTCACAGACTTATCGAATAATCTCGGGAAATCCATGAAAAGAACACCAAATTGCTAAGAATTCTATTAGAATGGTACGATATTAAAATGAAAAAGTGTGAATAAAAAGAGACGATTCTAAAAGCTCGAGCAGATTTTTAGTTCATTTTCTGTTCTGACAAAATTCGTAAACAGACGATTTTATAATTAGAATAAAATAATTCGGTAAGATTTAAAAAAGGATAAATATTAGCTGTTCATAGTTCATTTTAAAAATAACAATGAATTTGTATTAGTAGTAATATTTTCAATTATAAAATGTAATTCAATTAAATTCTTTAATGTATGTTTATTTGATGATTATTTTTAATTTTCATTTCTTAAAAATTGCTGTAGTAGATGTACAGGGAATTCAGCGAGGGAAAGAAATTGTAAACAAATCAGTTTTAGGGTTACTAGGAAAATTATTCTGCTTGCTTTTTTTAGATTACCATTCGGTGACAAACTCGTGGGTACACTAAATTAGGATTCAACCAATCATTTTTATTAAATAGTAAATCATTTATGACTGCAAATGGAAAAAATAAATAATAATGCAGAATTATTCTCTCATGATTTTTTTGCATTAATTTTTAGTAAATAAATTTTAATGCTCTAAATTAAAAACATGGAAAAATAGATGTGTCCCCAAAATATTTCTTAACTTGACATGCTTGCCCTATAATATTCTTTATAAAACATATATATTTTAATGTAGCGAAATTCTTACAAAATATTAATGAAATGGTTTCAAATAAGGCAAATTAAGGGGCATTTTATTTCAGCTGCACTAGTATTTTCCTAGAGCATATGTCTCAACAGAATCAAAAGAGTAAAAACAAGAGAATACAACCTAAATCTGATGGAAGATAGTAGTATTTTAACATTAACATATTGAAATATAACATTTTGTTTTCTAGTTCTTAGATTAAATTTAGAATTCATTTTTAGAATACATCTATATGTATTAGAAATTGCTTATTTATTTTAAAAAAATAATTGCATAAATGACAATAGAAAACTGACCTTTTTCAACTACACTTTCAACTGCAACTGTAAAAGAAATAAACATACATATATATTAACATTTATATAGTTTCACAAAAAAACATTCAACATTATTTTTCAAAGATTGGTACTTAGAAATTATCTAATGCTACTTTTTTTATCATGTTTTCTGACTGCATAAGAAATGTCTTTCTTTTTTCTTTTTTTTTTTTAGTTACTATGAGCATTTTTTCAGTTAAATAATAAAAATATGCTTTAAAAACATTTTTATAACCAAGAAATATATAAAAAATACAAAAGAGATAGAGTGAATCACGCTTAATAAATCAAAATAAATTTATCTACTAAAAGGGAAAAAGAGAAAAACACACACACAAAAAAAAAGACTACTAAAGCAAAACAGACTGTCAGATGTATTCACTGGAAAAAAAGTGAATGTTCAGAAATATCTAATGCTTTAATGGAAATTCTGACATTTTCATTACATATGAGATTCCAGAAACTTCAAATATTATCATAATAAATAATATTCAATTTAGCAGAAAGCAGAAGTAAATGCTAGCCATGATGAAAAAAAATTTAACTAGATAAAAGAGGCAAGGTTTGAAGATTTCTATTGCAAGAATTTCGAGAAAATCAAAAGCATATATACATGAATTATTGATGATTACCCAGTGATTACCAGTGAGAAATAAAAATAATCAAGTATATAGAATTTTATATCACACTGACCAACATTTTTTATGCTTCCGACATTCTGAAAAATCTGACAATTATAAAACATCCAGTCATCATTTTTAAGTCTGAAAATTATCACAGCTAGTTCTTTGGATATAGCCTAATACTTTCAATCTCTTCTGCAAATTATCAATAAATTATTTATGCATTCTCTTGCCTTAAAGAAAGAAGATTTTTAAAAACTAGAGAGTAGATGTGAATAAATCACCTCCTCCCACCCATTTTTAGTTTCAAATAATTAAACATCAGAAATACTATTCTATAACTTTTCTGACGACAAGCATGAATAATAGTAGAAGTGCTTTTAAAATATATAAAATTTTATTTCCATTTTGCTTAGAAACCTTTTGCATTTTTTAGTGGAAAAAAATAGTTCTGAGAATACATTTCATATTCTTAATTTCTTTAAAAACATAAATGAAAATGTGTTAATACCTTATATAGGGTCATAAAGTAATAATTTATGGTCAAATCAGCTGTTTTCACACAACAATTTAATATTCACGGAAGAATAATACAGAAGATTTTTGCATAAAATATTTAAATTAGAAGTTATCTGTAGCTATTTTAAGCCCTTTGTAGTTCAATGGTGATCACATATTTAAGTTACATTAGGGTCCCATTTTGAAGCTACACAAATGCTATTTTGAGAACTGTGGAGAGATAATAGGGATGATACCTATCAATCATCACATGCAACAATGCATTATCTTATTGGATTTCACATGTTATAACATTCTAGAATACCAAAAAAGTCACAAATTAAAATTATTTGTACTTTTTTAGTATTCTAGAATCTTTTTACATTTGAAATCCAGTAACATGTTGCATGTGCAAATTAAAATTATTTGCACTTTTTAATATTCTAGAATATTTTAACATTTTAAATCCATTAAGATAATTTATTGTTGCATATGCAAATTAAAATTATTTGTGACTTTTACAAAACTGAGTCAGGCATCATTCTGAAATGAAAAACAGGTTTCTTTCAAAGTCAGATTAGATTTAAAAAAAAAAAGTTTGTTATTAAAAATTTTGCATAAATTTGAAAATCAAACTTTAACAAAAAAATAACAGAAATTACTTTTATATAGAATCAATTACATTTTTACTGACAATAAGATAGAAGCAAATAAAATATAAAGGTCATTTTAAGTAAGAATAAATTTATTACATGCCTGTAATAAAATATTTTTCATGTCTCTTGAAATGTTCAATAATTGATAATCTAGTAAATTAAAAGCAAATTTTATGTTGAAATTAAATTCATATTTTAAATACTAGATGGAAATATTCTTATTAATTTATTTGTTTCACAATTTTTTTTATATCTTAATATGGTTTAAAAATCTTAATGAACATATAGACAACTTTTTTAAAATCCTTTTACATATTTTTTTGATAGTTTTTCTTTTAAAAATTTAATTCTATATTTCAGTTATTCTGATCTTCATATTTTCAATAAAATTAAAAAGAAATTTACTGAAATGTTTGCAATAAATTAAGCATCAACAGGTGCATATTCTATACATTCAGCATAATATTACTTTTATCATTATTGTATGAAAATTTTTTCTCTAACAGCATTAGTTATACTTACATATAAAATATAATATGAACACATTTTAATTTAGCTTTATTCATATATATAAGAATCAAGATAAGAATTTCAGAATCTGCACATAAAATTATGCATAATAATTGTAGTATAGGTTTGAAATAAAAGATAAGAATTGGAACAGAAAACACTTTTAAATAATTACATGTTAAATTCTATAATATTAAAAATATGTATATACTGGGAGAACAACTGTTATGTATAATATACAGATAAAATCTTTCCTTATTTCTGAAGATTATTATTATTGCTTCTAATGTTTATTTTCACCCATGATTGGTGTGCTTATGATATTGAGCAAAGAATGTTTACTTTTTTAGATTGAAAGTTAGACGATTCATCAAAAAGTGAAACATGACTCAATAAAGGAGAATATCTTTTTAAACTAGATTCTGTAAGAATCATAAATAATCAGTGAAACATTTAAAATTATGATTTAACTTTCTGATGCTATTATTACAATTTATTTTTAAAAATCACTATTTTCTCAATATCCTAACTAATTCTTTATCAGTTGAAGTGATTAACTCAAGTGATTAGTCACACACGGTTACCCTTAAAACGCATGTTTAAGCAGTTAGATCATACTTCATTACTATCTAATAGCATAAGATTAAATACTATTGAGTTAGTTATCTCATTTATGAATTCTCTAGGCAGTTTGCAAAAGTTATTATACATTTTCACTTCTGTAAATAATTATATATAAATTATTTTCTAAAATTATAATCAAATTCCTTTCTTCTCGCAATTGTTAAATTCATAATATGCACCTAAAAGGACATTGATAATTCAAAACTGAAAATTGAATTGCATGCAATTAATCTTATATACAATGACTCTAAAGCTTAATATTGTGCAATCTGAGCTAGATCATTTAAAGTGACTTTATTTTTCTCTCAGTTCATGCTTTTGAATAAATGAAAGTAATCACACAACAACACTTTATAAGAAATGACTGTGATAATGCAACAATTTTTATGAAGATATGGAATTGCAAACATCATAAATATCACAGGAAAAGATCTTGAGAATCTGAGATATGCAAATTTAATGTTAATATGCAGAAGAATGTTAATGAACAGATCAAAACAGTATCTAGTAACAGTATCCAGTTGTGAAAATAGGAAATTTTTCTTAAAAGTTGAAGAAATCGATATTGCAACTTAGATGAACGCTGCTTAAATAAGCATGTTAAGAAAAGAAAGTGAAAATAATAAGAACAGGATTAGAAATTGACAAAATACTAAATCAAAACTATTTTACTTCATACTTTCAACTACTGAATACATATCAAGGAAATCTAATTAATAATTTGTAACTTACGATTTAACAATTTCAACGTAAAGCAGAAGATGGGGGCAGATAGTGTTAATTTTTTCAATGAATTGTTAACATATATAATGCGTGCATACTGCGCAAAATTAATAATATCGACTTCTTAAATAGAAATACATCAAAAAAATAACAGCAAGATTAATAAACGTGAATTTTCACGTCACAATGTCACGTTCAAAATTATAAATTTTAACACAAAATGAAACGATTACTTACAGAGACATAATTGAACTACATATGCATAATAGGACCATCCAACTATATTTGTGATAAAGGCTACAGGAAACCATTTACATAAGCGAACACAAAATGAACATTCTATACCCATATTTCTTATATCAGTTAGGGGCATTCTATATAACACAAAAGAATTTCATTTACAGGGATGAGAGAAAGTTCAATCCCCGAATTAACAACATATTTGTCAAACGATAACAGAACTATCAGTAACCATGTAGCCACTTCAAAACAAACAAATGAAATTTAAAAAAATATTTTAAAGTCGAAAAGAAGCTTTAAAAAAATTACAAAACTATGAAAAGTAGCATATTATAAATATCTAAATAAAGAAATTTTTCATTATCAAAGACCATAAAACTATTGTTATTATTATTATTATAAAATAAGGATTATTGAAGAAATGAATGAAATTTTAAATTAAATAGGAACTGCATATTTTATATAGATATTGTTATAAGAAAAAAAAATCGATTAGTAATAGTCTTATGTAAAGCTGAAATAAATTGACTTATTTCGAAAGGAGTGGGAAGCGACATTTTTGGTCTCAAGCATCTCCAGGCCATTGATCGTCATGGAAAAATTTAGGCATTCAAAACATTCTTGAAAACCATTGGAAAAGTTCAATATAAACAGTAATTAGTTGCAAGATTGAATTTGCAGATTAATAGGATTTTTATTTTTGATAGTACAAGTTTGGAATGAATAAAATCAGCATAAGTGAAAGTATGTGGGAATCTGTCGCACTAGAGTTTTCTAATTAAAATTGTACAAATTTTACTGATACCGTGCTTTAATTACTCACAGTGCACGAATTAGGATATAATGTTCCACTGAAATTAAAATAATTAGTTTTTTACTCTATACGTCTCTACTTAAGCCATCGGATATGTCAGTATATTATGAATTCAAATATGGCAACGAAATCAAATTTAGAGTGTTCTGCTGATTCAATGAAAATCTTATAAAAGTAAATTAATTTACCACAGTATCAAAATTAAATTAATTTAAACATAATTTTTAATATTGCTTAGAAAAAAAAAGAATAAAAGCGATTCATTTTTTTACCACAAGGGAAGATTTGTTCGTAAAGAAAAAAAAAATTCATTCCGAAAATATTTAAAAAATAACAATAATAAAAGTTTTAAACTAGTGAAAGTAAAAGCTCCACTCTATGATGCCATAAGGAAAGCGTCTCTATAAGGCACAAAAAGTCCAACAACTCTGTTAAGATATCCTATACTAATTGGAGCATCTTTAGTTTAGAAAAAGTTGATAATAATGGGGTCAATTCATGTGGCGTAAAAGCCACATGTCATGAGCTATCCGCGCATGGCATTTAAGTTTCATCCGCACCGCTTTCGTCGATTAGTCTGCCATTAACGTTCTCCGCCGAGTATGAAGAAGATTTTTTTGTTTACATTTGAAGTTATAATTTTTGAGTCATTTTCTTTCCTCTTATTATGTGTTAAAAAAGGAATAACTGGTGGGCTGATGGATGTTTTAATGCGAAACGCAAGAGTGACTGTCATGATAAAATGTTTTCTTATTTTCCTTTCAACAATCCTGCCTAGGGTTGGTACCTTTGGTATAGATTTTTTCAAGCCTTCGAAGTCGGTGATATGCTTCGATCATTTTGAAGAATTCATTCAGTGTGTATTCATTTATTAAATCGTAAATGGAATTCCAGTAATCACAAATATTTCAGTAATTTTTTAGAAAAATTC
>JAPMOR010024789.1:0-22689 GCA_026543865.1 Argiope aurantia | reverse complement strand
TATTTCCTGATCCAATTCCACTTTCACTACTTAATTAATTCAAGAGAAGCTTTATAAAATTGTTGTATCGAACATAAAAATGCCGAACATGCCATAAAAGAATAAATCAAACTTAAAAATGCGGAGTCTTCACTGTCTTTGAAGCTTGCCTTCTGCTTTCAGAAAAAAATAATGCTTACATATTATTTAGTCGACAAGGATAGTTTCCTGTGCAAAATTTTCAAAAGAATTAAAATTAAATCCGCTGGAAAGGAAAATGAATCATGCAATAGCTCTTCTTTGCGGCCAGCCATCACCGCGGCCGTGGTTCGTCATGGCCAGCTGTCTACACGTCTCCCGTGGCATAGCTTCTCTGCGTCATTCCACGTTCATGTTACCACATCGCCTATGGTACCTGACGTTACCTGTAACCTCATCCGACACTCCGGCTCGATACAATTCTGTTTGTGCTCCTGTAGTGAAAGCTTATAAGCCAGTTAACAGCTACACTACACAAGCAATGGGGTCAATTCACGGTCATGTGTCATGTACCAAACAAACCGCTTCTGTTCAATTTTCAACCGTTCTGCGCATGTCATGATGTCTGCCGATAACGTTGATGAAACCATCGTTTAGTAAATATTACGCTAGCCGATCAATTATTGAAAACTTCTGTGTGTGTGTTTTTTTTAAGATATTATTTCAAATTATTTTCTCCAAATTTTCTTAGTTATATAATTTTATTTCTTATATTAATATTTTAATTAGTATTTTCAATGGAATTAATTTTTTGCATAATTAATTCACTTCGCTTTTTAATTCGTTTGGTACCGCTTTATTCTTTCCTCCCCCCCCCCTTTTTTTATCCGAAGGATACATTTTGACAAATGATTATGTCAGTGTTTTTGAAAAATACCATATGTTCTTTTTTACATATTATTTAAATATGCATTATTGAATGTTGAATCTTATGAATATAGTTCCCCCAGTTAGTTATTTTTAAAAATAATTATTATTCTTAGATAAGTTAATATTTTAAAGCTTACTAATAAAATTATTACATTTTTTTTCTTATGTAATTACTTTTATAAATATTGAGAATTTGATGCTTTCAGTTTGCTCAGAGGAAATAACATGAAATCAAATTAGTATATATTGAATAAATTATGTTTACAATTTCAAATTATGAAATATAAAAGGTATAGATACTTTTTTTAAATCTATGCAACTTATGAATCAATAATTTCATTTTAATTTGTAGAAATCATTACAGGAAAATAAACAAAATCATGCTTTCATAATTTTTATTTACACATTACAAAAGAAAATATAGATAGATAAAATATATGTGATAATTATTTGAAAAAATATGATCAAATGAATATTTCAATGTACTTACTAATTCAAAAAACTATTTATCAACATTTATTTTCCTAGACACTTAGAAATAATATAAACACAGTATGACAAGGATGTCAATATAAATGATGAAATCAATTTTATTCAACAGAAACATCCTAGATGCTAAACAGGTTTTTTTTTTTTTATCACCAATAAAAACATAATGTTGAACAATACACTTTTAAAGCAGAACATTTCTGAATTTTTTTTAAATGCTAAAGTCACATTGATAAAAATTACAGGTGGCACAGTAAATAAAACAAAAACAGTCCTAGCAAAATAAAACAAAACCATGTAATACAGTAAATTTAATAAACAAGAATAAGGTCATGATATATATATATATATATATATATATATATATATATAGAGAGAGAGAGAGAGAGAGAGAGAGAAGATAAGAGGATATAAAGAGGAGTTGAAAGAAATACTTTTATGCTTTTACAGAATTTTATAATTCAAAACTGACATGTTAAAGAAATAGGAAAAAAAAAAAAAGTGAAACATGCATGTGGTAATGAAGCTGGGAATAAAAATTATATAATAAATGCTGATATGGAAATTGATTTTCAATGAAAAGACTTTTATTTATTAAAACAGAAATCACTGAGGTGCACAGTGTTATAACAGGATATTATGATAACAGTCAATTTCAGTTTAAATACATAAACTATTGACATTTCATTTTTAACAATAGAAAAGTTGTTTGATATAAGTTCATTTTGAATCCATCTCAAATCTGCAAATGTAATTAGAAAACTAGTAATATTCCCTTCCACCTAAGTTTAGCATTATAGCAGTTGTTATTTTTGCAACAGAAGTTTGCTTACTTACATTAATTAAATTTAAATAAGATTTTGTAAAAAAATGCAATGCAATATTCATGTAACCATTTTAAAACCTTCTAAGCATATTCATAATTATCAGAATTTTCATCAAATGTGAGTAAAGTAAATTAGAAATGCATTCAAGATTTTGTTTGATTGTTTTTGACGGCAAATCGCTTACCGATTTCTTTTTCTTCGAAGATTTTTTCTAACAAATTACTGGAACAGCTATATTTAACAGATGGACACACACTGAATGAATTCTTCAAAATGATTGGAGCATATCACCGACTTCGAAGGCTTGAAAAAATCTATACCAAAGCTATCAACCCAAGTCAGAATTGTTGAAAGGAAAACAAGAAAACATTTTATCATGACAGTCACTCTTGTGTTTTGCATTAAAGCATGCATCCATCAGTATTTCCTCTGTTAACACATAATAAGAGGAAAGAAAATGACTCAAAAAGTATAACTTCAAATGTAAACAAAAAATCCGCTTCATACTTGGTGGAGAACGTTAATGGCAGACTGATCGATGAAAGCGGTGCGGATGAAACTTGCATGTGACTTTTACGTCACATGAATAGACCCCATTGCTTTTGTATAATGGTCATGTTATTCGGCTGCGTACCGCAAGGTCCCAGGTTCTATCCTCGCTCATGTCAATCCGCCACATTGGTGACCTGGACGTGATCCTTCAACCTTCGTACAGCTGTTGTGGCGCCATCTACCCACAGCAAACCAAAGTCGTCAGATTCACTTGACGTAGCAACCCAAAGTCGTCAGACTCACTTGACGCAGAAACAGCAACCACTCACTCACACACGTTCGCCATAACGCTTGGCTCTACTCAAATGGGGACAGGCGCATTAGAATCAACAGCTAAATGCATCACCACTCAACAGCCATGTCGTTCGTCTCACCTCCGACTTACTGGAGGGAGAGTCTGTAGTGAAAGCTTATAAGCACGAGCAATTGCTTTTGTATTATGGTCATGTTACTCGGCTACGTACCACAAGGCCCCAGGTTCTATCCACGCTCATGTCAATTCGCCACACTCCATTACCTCATGTACTTGCTCCTTATATTTTCAAGAAGTTCCTAGTGTGTCATGATTCATCCAGTTTCTCAAAATATTACTTGTGTTTTATATTATTTCTAGCCGCCTTTGGCGACCAGCCGATTCGCCAGTATTACCGCTCGCTACAATTTTCAATTAAATATTTTAAGTAACTGGTCTCTTAATAGATCGCAAAGAAAACATTTTTAATCTTCCAATTTTGATAGTCATACCAAACTTATACTGTTGTTTAGATCGTTTCGTCCAATTTACTATATATATTTTGCTAATTTGTTGTCATTTCTCGTAAAACTTCAACTTTAATTTAAAGTGGAAATGATGAAATTGCAATTAATATAAAGATATTTTTTAATAAAATCAAGCGCTTTATTTATTTATCATTTTTATTGTTATTTATTTATTATTATTAATATTGAATATGAGTATTGCAAACAGAATTTCTCGGTATATAAGTTTTATTTGAACTACAAAATATTTTTCATAATTTATGTAATATCTCAAAGAATAATTCAACAAAAATTTCTCAGATTCAGCATAAAATTCAGTTTTTAGTTTTGCTTTCAAAAGGATTGAAAAGAAATCAATAATAATATTTTGTTCCAGCCTATAAATATATTTCAAAAATTATGAAGTCTAAATTTAATGCAGTAAGGTATCATATTCTGAGAAATATTCTGAACACACCAAATTTTAAATAACTGAATGAATGTTTCTATTTTCCACGATCAACTAAAACTTATTTATGAAGTTTTGAATGTTAAAAATTTAGAAAAACTCAACATTTTCATAATATTAGGCCAATTAATCTTGAGAAACCTGCGTGCTGATTTTCTTTGAAACGATCGATGGAAAATCTAAAATTATCCTTTTTTTATTGAACAGTGATATTCAAATTTTCATAAATCAGTCAGTTTGAGTGATTGATTTAGTTGATTGGAAATTAACTCTTTTTATTTAAAATATTAGTGTTTCAAGAACATTTTGTTAATCGTGATTTCCACAGCAGAAGCTTTATGTAAAATCAAAAATTCGTTATTTATTAGAGCATTTATTGAATCAAGTTACATAAAATTTAATCATTTTCCATTTAGAACATTTTAGCAAATCTGTGTCTTACTAAAGGTTTACAAATTAGCTGTGTGGCCCTGATTTGAATGGATATCCTGTTCATATTAAACAAAACTTGTCTTAAAATAAAACTGATTTATTGGATTAATAATATAAAGAGTGTAAAAGATCATAAAATAATTTTTCTTTGATTTATTTTTTATTTGTTTCATTTCCTACAGACACGTGCCGAAAAATATATTTTTGCAGATTTCATTTCCAAAAAGACTTAATTTATTTTTAATGGGAGCTTTAATCAATGTGATGGCAACACTTTGAGAAAAGCTAATTTTTTCCCATGAATGCGAAACGTGCTTAATCTTAATTTTTATTTTTTACGAAAAAAATTATTGAAAAACATAGTTAAAATATTTATTTAAAAATTCATTAAAAATAGAAATTTAATTTTAAGGTTAAAACATTGGTATCATTTAAAAGATAAATTTTTGATCTTTAACTTCATGTAAAAATCGTTTATGTGCGGTAAAATTTTCGGAAGTTACAGTAGAAACACTTCAAAATTTCGCTTAATTTTTAAATAAATAAAATTCTAATTAAAAATTCAAAAAAAATAACCCTAGGTGCACATTCCTGGCCTCCAAGGTATACACATGCCAAATTTGGTAGCTGTAAGTTGAATGGTCTGGCCTATAGAGCGCCAACACACACACACATTGAGCTTTTTTATAAGTATAGACTACAATATAATAATCGCCTACTTTACTCACCAGTGGTCTTCAGTGCCAACTAGATTTCCAAAATATCATTTGTGTTTTACATTATCACCAAAAAATACTGATCACCTTCAGTTTAATCTCCAGTAGTCTACAGTGCCAGTTCCAGTGCCCAAAACTGCCTTTTTATGATTAATTAAAAAAGTTATTATTCTTCAAAAAGTGATTAGTTTAAAAAAAATCCTCTATCAACTGACTCAACGGATGAAAATTAAGATTTTTATTTTGTACTTTTAATTTTATTTTAAATTGAATTTTCCAATTACAATACAATTGCAAATGATATTTTCATATTATTATTTAAAATATTATGATATTTAAAAAATTTTATATCTATTATTTAAAATTTATTCATAATATTATAATATGTTGAATTTGAAATTTATGTACATGCAGTTAAAATTAAGAAAAATGATTTCTACAAATAAATTTAATTTATCTAACTCCAAAGTTTTTAAATTAAAGAATAAATAAATAAAAATAATGACAAATGATATCAGAGAAATTTAGTCAGTACCTCAGAGGAAATGTGCTACTTCTCTGATAGTAATTAAACTATACTCTGGTATTTATTGTGTCAGATTGCTTTTTGTTTTAAAATGCATATAGACCTTGTTATATATCACATACACATATATTTTATATAAAAAAACATACATACATATACATATAATATTGTTACATTTTTACATATTAACATATTATATTTATTTTATATACTTCATAAATGCACATTATAATTAGAATAATGTAGTAAATGACTCAGGGGAAATTGTTTCACCTCTGACAGTCATTAAGCTACCCTCTATTATCACCGTGTCAAAATACATGTTTACAAATACAAATATATATATATATATTTTATATTATTATTTCACAAATATTTTTTATAAGAGTATTTTGAATCTTGTGTGGTACATTCATTCACAAGTGTTTTGTTTGAAATCTTTGAATCTTGCATCTATTGCTTTTAGTTCCAAGTTTTTCATTTGATATTTTTGAATTTTGCAATTATTATTATCATTTCTAAATGATTTATTTAAAATGCATGAATCTTACATTTATTTACATTTCCAAAAGTTTTATATAAAACCATTATTATTATTCCATTATTATTAAAACCAGTATTATTTTCATATCCAAGTTTTTCATTTGATATTTTTGAATCTTATATTTATGGTTTCAGTTCCAAGTGTTTAATATGAAATATTTCAATTCTTCAAGTATTATTTTCATATCCAAGTTTTTTACCTGAAGTTTTGAGGTACTAATTAATGAGGTATAGCTAAAATACTTTATTTGAAATCATAATTATATTGATATTTCATTTGGGTGAAATCATAACAATATTGATATTTTATTTAATAATTTAATATTTCATTCCGAATTTAATAATTTTGTTGAGTCAGACTTCCTAGCATTTAAGAATAACATACTATTGTCTGTCCTCATCAAATTAAGTTCACCAAATGAGTTTCTACAGAAAAATGGTCAAAATAACTCTGTGCAATGTACTGTTTAATTTATTAATATTTTGTTGTTGTTATTGATAATTATTTAGGGTTATATAATATATTTACAATTATAATTCTTATTCTTTTTATGTTTCTAATATAAAATGATGAATGGGATTTCTGCATTAATGTTTGTATAATGTGAAAGTAAGGCAAACTTAGGTGTCACTTTCAATATATGTTTAAATTTAACCTCTTACTTGGTCACCACTGTAAGGCATGGTTGTGTGTCAAAGGGCCCCGACGCACTTCCACGTGTTGCGGTGGGGGGGGAATTGTAATGATATTTTAAACTCTAATTTAAATCCAAATTAATTTCCAAAGCTTTATCTTAATTTAGCCCATAATAATTTTATTCTCTTATTTCCTGATCCAATTCCACTTTCACTACTTAATTAATTCAAGAGAAGCTTTATAAAATTGCTGAATTGCTAAACGCCGACCCATTCACACGCTCCGCATTAAAGGCTAGAAAAATGTCCAATAAGCACATTCTTTTTAAAAGATCCCTGTGTTTCCCTTGCTTGCGATTGACATGCGTCAGAAATCTCTATCAGAATCTTAATAATATATTAGCACTATGAAAAAATATTTTCCCTATCAATATCTCATGTTATATAAAACATGGGATAATTTATTTCTCTCTCCTTCTGCTTTTGTGGCTCACTGTGATGGACGTGCCTTGTCCGCGCCTTCTTTAAATAAAACATGCCTCCCGCGAGAGAATAAATCGAAATAATAAACGAAAATAATAAATCGAACTTAAAAATGACAAGCCTTCAAAGCTTGCGTTCTGCTTTCAGAAAATTAAATGCTTGCACACACACACATATATATACTAACTTAATTTTTGTAGAAATATATAATTGTCTCATAAACATTTCATTATAAAAATTATTTTAAATTAAAATTAGTTTCTTACATGTGACCATTTGATTTTTCTGTGTATTCAGAAACTTTTTTATTTACTTTATAAATTTCATTAGGGCTTTGAGTAATAAAATGTTTATAAATTTAAGAGTTGTAATTAATAAAATGCATCTATTATAAATCCTTTATACTATATTTATCCCATGTAATGAATGCAATTTATATTCTTTTTCAAAAAATTAATTTATAAGTTACATTCATATAAAGATTACATGATTGTGATATAAAACTATGCTTTCAAATTGTTATGTTAAATAAATTTTGTCTACCTTAGAGTAAATTCAGATATGTTTTAATTCTTATATTAATTCTTTCATTGGACATATTTCTTTTCCATGTTTAGTAATAATGCAATTTTATTTATTCTTGAGAAAATACTTTTTAGAACTATCTGATTATTTGAACCTTAACATGATATTAAAATTACAACTTTATAGTTAATTCTTTAAAAGAATTAATCACTTATACATCATCTAAAATATACAGTGTATAGATAATAATAAAACTGATAACTGTTATATAAAAAAATAATATGTTTTCTATTAAAATTCATTTATTTGAATGAACAGTAACTAGACAAGACAAAGATACTTCATAAAAATAATTTTTATTCAACAAATTTCAATAGCAAAATCAATAATGGAATGTTGCACCTTTTGATCAATTACTTTTGATTGCAAAATGCTGTGCATTTTGATACATTTAATAAGCCTTTTTTAAGCATGCATGGAAAGTAACTATGTTATACAAAATGATACTATTTATATGAACAGACAATTTTAACATAAATAGTTTTTCAAAATATAAAAAAAACTAAGTATAAGGCATACATAAAGCTCTTGGTGTGAATGTAACATCTTAATAATAATTTCTAAAAATTATATGCTCTGTTATAACTCCAACAGCATATATATATATATATAAATATATATATATATATATGAATAGTTATAAAATTAAATTCACAAAAAAAATCCAAAAATTAATCATGAAAGAATACTGAATGCTAATTTAAGCAATTTCAAGTGAAAATATGTAGTAAAAATATAACTTACTACAAGAAATAAAGTTTCAAGGCAAAAATCAAGTACGTAAGCTGGCAACTTACAAGATATAAAATATTAAAAAAAAAATTATATAAAAACGAATCCAGAAGTAAAAATCCTTCTAACATCTAGTGTATAATAAAATCTGTATAAACTACATATATATTTACAAATATGTACAAAAAAAAAATTAAGTAACAGTTATCACACATAATTTTAAATTGTAAAACAATCTCGAATCTTCCAAAAAATAGCCTTCATATCAATTACACAAAGGCATACATATTTTAAAGTATTTAACTCTTGTTTCATAACATTATTTTAGGACTAAAACTTGAAACTTCATATTTTCAAAGTAACTTCTTCTCATACTATTTTACAATAACTAATGGCACTACTCATGCAATGGCAATATTTTAATGTACCCATCTTTTGCATGAAATATAATTGAATGTTTAAAATGGAAAGCTTACAATTATTCAAACGAAATTCATTAAGAAATATATGCTTCGTAAAATAGCAACAACTTGCAGACTATTCTAAAAAAATCAACTTACAAGTATTTCTATACAAATTCAAATTTCTTAAGCTGTGAAAATATGAATGGACAAATATGCATCTCATTGATGTTTTTTTTTAAATGTTAATCTTTCACATTCATGATTAAACAATTTCTTGCTTAACATCCACTTAAAAAAATAGCTTGAGGTTGTGCATGCTTTGCATTTAATAAGCTCTGTGCAAAAAATTCTGCCAATATTCCTCAATACTAAAACAAGTGACGGAATTGCTAGCATACTAAAATAACATTATAAAACTAAAAAATGGATAAGATAGGAGAATTGAGTACAAGGTTCTCATCAAGACAGAAATGAATTCCAGCCAAACCTAGTAAAACTTGTCAAAGTGACTAAAATAACAGCTTTTTTTTTAAAAAAAATTAATAAAAAGAAACACATATGGTGATTTATCATCTTAACAAAGTTACAACTAGGTGCTATTTGCCACTATGTACTCAATTCTCCTGTATGGCTATAAAAATGAATGCCATTATTTAAGAATCAAAACATTTTATGATATGAATATTTAAATTGAAATATTTCATTCATATGTATTTCTTGTGACAGAAAATGACATAGCATACAAAACAATGAATATTTATATTTGCTACAACATAAGAACACTCAATGGAGTGTTATTTACAGGATTAAATATATATAATCACAAATTTCAAACATTAAATTTTTTCAATTTAACTTCTTAAAAGCTGAGATTTTAAGATATCATATTTATAACAAACAAATAATGATTTTTTCATTTAAACATTAAACACTGAAGTAAAAATAATCTAATGAAAAATGAGATTCATAACAATTAATAAACCTTTGTTATTAACACAGACAAAGTTTTAAATGCTAATAAGCTTCAACAGAATATTAGAAAAGAGAAATAATCAATATCATCATTGATACATTGAAAGTGAAAATTTATATTAATTAACAACCCATTTTGCATTCCATAATTATTTCATAAAACATTTATAATAAAAGGTTTTCTTTTATATAATACGTATTATAAAAAGAAAATTTTTTTAATCTATGAAATCTTTTCTAACATGCTGTTAAAAAATCTTTTTCTTGCAGAAGAAACAGTAACTAACAATAATCAAAATAAATTCTGGCAAAATAGTCCAAGATCAACATTATGTCAATATATAAATATCTTGGTACAAGCTACATGAACATAATTCTTGCTGGATTAAAATACAATGTGTCTCACCAAGAAATAGTCTATCACAATTTTTTTTTTTAATGAAAGCTGAAAAAACTGTGGTTTAACTTTTTGAACTTTCCTTGTACATCTGAAGAGCTCTGTTTACAATTTGGACAAATTCATTCACATCGACAATAGTATCAGCTCCATTTCGAAAAATGTCTTCTGGAATTCGGCGATCAAGTTCTGGATGGTTATTATGCCATTCTAGATAAGGGCCTCGAGTTTTCAAAAGATTGGCAAATTCTTCAACATTTAGTTGAGCCTGAAAAAAAAAAAAGAATTCATTAGTCTTCGAATAATCAATCACAAATTATAATTTAAAATTTCTTCATTTATTTCTTGCTGTTTAAATATTTTTACTTATATGAACTTTAAATATTATACATATAAAAAAATCTGCTAGATCAAAAATTACAATTGCTTCAAAACATAAACTGATGGAACTTACTTTGTATGGCACCAGTTGTACAGCTACACTGGTTTTTGGCAAGTATAAAGCATTCACTAATCCAGCACCATTCATACCAATCAGCACATTGTATTGCTGCACTTTTTGAATCTATTTTTAAAAAATAAAGGCATTTAGAATCCAATATCATAAACAAATAGAAACATCAGAAATCAAAATGATCATTTAAATCCTCTCATAAATCATTTCATTAAATAATTGTAACACATAAATTTTGAAAATTATTCATTAAGTCATTAAAACTGCTTACCTGTTCTTTAACAGACAGTTGGGAGAAATCAAGAACATCAACACTAGCAACTGAAGCAATGCTTTTAATAAGTTCATCTTCATTAAGAATTTTCCTTCGTCCTTCTCTATAAAGTAAAAATATATTCTGATAAGAAAACTATTCTGAAATTTCTGACAATCTCAATAACTTCATAAAATAAGAATTAATAATATTAAAGGACTTCAACGTAGTAATTTTCCAAAGAGAGTAGATTAAGATTAAAGTATTAAAACTTGGTAATCATTAATGAACTAGAAATTAAGCACATATATTAAACATGTAAATAATTTTTAAAATTTCAGATTAATAAAATATAATACTAAATTTAACAACAATCACAATCACCAAAAAAGTACAATGTTTAATAATTTATACATACCTATGAATGAGACCAATTTTGGGCTTTCCTGTCTTATCTGTACTCTTAATTGGTTTTATTCCAAATGTTTTTTTGGCAAAATCAGCATATGATTGCAACAAGTCAGAGCTGCTAAAATCCACCTTTGGAGTCTAGAAGAGAGAAAAAGAGTATTCATTAAATATTCACATTGCATAGTTTAGATTTTAAACATTGTTAAGAAAATGTTTACTATAAGAATTATATCACTATAAAACTTTTTAAATAATAGAAAAGATACTTACCCCAAAATAAGCTTCCTGAAAGCAGATTGTTTTGTTGATTCCCGCCAATTTACGATCTAGAGGTAACAATCTATGAGGTTTTGAAAGCATTTGGAGCATTTGCATCCAATAAGAATTCTGGTCATCAAAAGCATCAGTATTCCAATCTATGCCCTAGAAATAAAGACGCAATATTAAGAATGCTTATAAAACAACTAATCAATCTAAGTCAAGGAATTATAACTCAGCAAAAAATATAAGTAAATCACAACAAAACTTATTCTTACCTCTCCTCTGTTAACTTCAATTCCAGGCAGCAAAGTCACATCTTTCATTCCACTGGATAGTTTATTTATATCTTGATGCAAGGCAACAAACAAAGGCAACATGGTATCATAATGGAGATGGAAATAATTACTTCCATGGAAATAGTAAGTAGTGAAAAAATGTCCTCGAGTGAAAACTTGATCACAAACAATGTTATTCACTTGCTGTCCCGTACTGGATGATTCAAATTTCCATACATCACGAACTTTATGGCACTTGTCTAACTCTTGAAGATCACCATTCACACGTAAGACGCGATCTCCAGTGCTAAATACAACATTGTTCACTTTACAGTAGTTGGATGGCCAGTGTCCTGGATAGCTGGATACCTGGGACTGCCCACCACAAGAAGATTTTCCAGTGCAAGTAGGAGCAGAAGAAACATGGACGATGAAAGTGACGAGAAGAGTCAGAAGTCCACAAATGACAGAAGCCATAATTGATGAGAAGATAAATGCCTAGCAATTCATTAAATAGAAATCTGAAAAACAATGAGGGGATATAAATATATAGGAAGAGTATATAAATATTTTCCAATAACTAATTAAAATAAGTTTTTTGTAGGTAAATTTCAGATTAATAATTATTTCATTTTATAATCTTAAGATTATGATTAATTTAAAACTTTTAAGAAAATAGAAAAAACCACAGTAGTTACCTTAAAAATGAAAGTTATTGTTAGTATATAAATATCCACGAATCAACAAGCATGGAGATGTACAAAACAATGTTCAATATTACGTTTTATCAACAAACCGCAGCAGTGGGTTAGCGCAAAAGCGAATGACCAAGGTTATAAACTTTCAGAAGTATGTATAAAAAGGTTGTTAGATGAGATTTCTCCTCTAAAACGCCAAATAAAGCACACTGCCGAATCGACAGTCGCCAAGTTACCATAGGAACAATGCAAACAATTCATTTCCACAGGAAGATAGTTTGCCAATTATAGAAACCCTGAACTCACAACATCGCCCGTTAGAAAAAAAAAAGGCAATGAATAGCAGAGAAGGGGATGTGAATGGAATTAAATGGGAGGAGGGGGGGGGGGAGGAACGGCTGGCATGGTGGTTGCAGACTGTGGGAAAGAGGCGGGGATTCTAACTTTTCCCACGTTCTTTTCGACTTCCCAGTACTTTTTTTTTGCATCCACGGCGGGTGTAAGTTCAGTCTCTCACCGTATGCAGGGGTTCAATTACAATACCCCACACCTGAGAAGATGGGGCAGAAAGGTTAGTTCGTGTAGCAGGGGAAAAAAAGGAGGGTTGTTTTCTAAATAAAACATTTTAATTGTGCATTACATCATGTACTAATACAGAATAATAATAGTTTTTGATTCATTAGAATCAATAACTGCATTAAAAAAAACGTGGCAAAACAAAGATGATGTATAGAATTTATTTTCAAGGGCAACGATCCATGAACGAACGATTCCAAACGATCATTTTGGAATTATTACTCGCACATTAAAAAGAAGACAAATATCGAATTTAAAAAAATATATTTTGGCATTAAACAGGGGATGTACTTAAATTATGAAAATAAAGAGTAATTTATTTAAAATTCGTAACTTTAAAAAAATTATTTCGTAAGTCTAAAGATTTAACTATTAAATTTGAGAAATGCATCAAAATTTGTAGTGCTTGGATGGAGCTTTAATTTTTATAATAGCGATTTCTGGAACGAAAATGAACAATTGACATTTTAAGTTGTTCATTCATTACAAACTATTTTGTTTTTGATAAAATACCATATTGGCATGAAATATTTTTTTATTTCTTAATATAAAAAGAAAGTTATGCATTATTTTAAAGATTATCATTGATAGAAAATAATTCTTAATTCCATTTACTATACACTTACTTCATTTTTAATATTTTCTAAATTTGAAAACATTATTTTCTCGTATATGAAATATACAAACGAAAAACACAGTTTTGGCATTATGCTTGCCTATCTGTCTGTCTCTGACAAAGATAATTCAAAAACGCTTTCAGCTAGACAGATGAAATATGGTATAAGGTCTTTACAATATATGTGTAGATTTCTATCAAATTTTGAGCAAAATTCATCCAGAGGAAGTCTGTCTGTCAAGCTGTTTAAATATAAGTTATCACGATCACTGCAAAACTAAAAGAGCTAGATAAATAAAATTTGGTATATAGATTTAACATCTAAATTGTAGATACCAGTGAAATTTGGAACCAAATTCGACAAAGGGTAGCCAGTCTGTCGGTTTCTTTCAGAAGCATGTAAACACGATAACTCAAAGAAGTAATTATTTTAATATATGAAATTTGGTATGTGATTTAGTGACTACAGCTGTTATTCGATTTCAAATTTTGGTTTGAATCGGTTGGAAATAACACTTCTGAAATACAAAATCGATTTTCTGATACCAGTTGTTAAATGTCAGATATTAATTACCGTCACACAAATCCAAAGGAAATGTTAAATTCACGCTAAAGATCGATATTCTGTTACTATAGTTCGACAATGTCACACAAGACGTTAGAGGTCCAACCCAAAGTCCACAATTTTATGCGGATGATAGGGGATAACTTTATTAGAGAGTATGCAAGAAAGTTTTGGAAAGACCACTCCCTCTCTCTCCCCCATTACTGAAATTAACATAGTAATGTTACGATTCTTTTGTTTGTTTTATTTTGCACTTCATAGAAGCGAACTTAATTGTATCGAATTTAATTTCAAAAATTAATTAATGCAACCACATGAATCAGGAATAATTTTAAATTATAATATCAGCAATAAAGAGAAAATGTCTCTTCTATTACGTTTTATCCCTTATTTAAATAAAGCAATAAAGAAAATTATATAGAGTGGAATTGTATTTGAAGTACGATTCATTAAAACAAATCAGTTTTTCTAAAAATGAATGGGAAAGGTAAAGAGGAATGAGATATGGCAAACAAACTCAAAAATAAAAATAAATAACAGTACGCAAAATATTTAGCTGAAGAACATTCGCACCAGAATAACAAATTTTTTTCCTGTTTTATAAGAGACAAAGAATATTACACATTTGAATACTTTTACTGAACAGGTTACACTAAAAGGAAATATTTAAAGTTCCGTTTCATTTCATATAAACAGAACAGACAGAAATAAAATGCATAATTTAGAAAGTCTTCATTCATTGACTCAAAAGTTTATACGGTGCATCTATTTTGCGCTTGCTGTTTACCTGAATTGAAAGCTATCTGCGACTGCATGAATAAAATAAGATGACATGTATGTGTAAACGTAAACTCGGAGCATCCTATATAATTTCAATTTGATTAGGCTCTTATAGCAAAAGTACGCAATGTAACAACAAATGCAAATTTTCATTTTTTCTTCCTTTTTGTAGTAGATTATTTAATGGGTGATATCTCTATTATATATAAAAAAAATTATGTAAACGTTTTATTCGCTTTGTGATTGGTAGATAATGAATCACCAAATCCGTGAATATTTCAGACTTGTTTTGTCACTATTATTTGTAATATTTAATGAAAATTATTAATGCATCGTAGTAAACATTTATATCCCATTTGACGGTTAAAATGGTGACAAAAAAAAGCATAGAAAAGTTTTATTTAACACCAAATTAACAGCAGATCAGTTTAAAACAATATTATTTTTTAATTCTACTTTTAGACACACCGTTAGTGGCGATAATGATGAATAGTTTTCCGGTTTATTTACTTTTTTCCAGCAACAGAAATTTTTCGGTTAGCTGTCGTCTGAATACCTAATCAATACAGTGTTAACCTTGCATTGTTTTGTTTTTTTAAATAGTAATGGGGCTTCCAGCGATATCAGATGAAGAAAAGATGCGAAGAAAGATCAAGTGAGAATCTGAAAAATTGAAAAGGGTTGATCGTTAAGCTGCTACATTGGCGGCAAAATGTGAAAAAATTGAATCAATGTTCAGATATTGAATATATGAGGAAAGAGTTCTCATTGTGGAGCTTTGAGTTTTGAAAGGAAATATGCCGATCATATGCCATCATAGAAAGATCAAGCTTCAAACGTTGAACGAATGGCTAGTGGAGTTTAAAAACTTGCTAAATGAAAATGACGAACGTCGGAAGAAGTATTGGACAGCATTGGGGTTGGGGAACAAAAACTAGCAGGAAACAAACCTTCTAATGTAAATTAAAAACTTTAAAAATTGTATACCTCAAAAAGAATGTAAATGTATTCTTAAGCAGAGAAAAATGAGTCTGCATTCCAATGAAAATTAATAATAACAATTTGAATAGATTACGTTACAATAAAAATAAATGAAATTGATGCAATTCTTTTTGACGATATTAGCATTCTTCAGTAAAAAATTTTTTAAAGCATTGAGCATATATGTTAACGAATATTTTAATCCAAACACATCTTTTTCCGGAATACAGGTGAGAAGCCTACAAGAGGGGTGGCAAATGAGGAAAAGGGGGCATAAACAGTTTATAGAGGGGTATGCAACAATGGGGGGGACACACTTCTCTGAGAAAGTTCTCACTCGACAGAATCCCACGCACGCGTTGCATCTGTCGCAGAAGCGCGCGGGGCACGTGTTGCGATATTCCGTTCTCACGCATGCCAGCCAGCCGTTCCGGACAATGGGGCAAATCACTTGGCGACAAATTCACCCTTTTTAGATTCAGGTCTATGGAGTGTCGTTTGGCGAAAGTTTGGCCAAAAAATTAAATTTGGCAAAAAATAAATAAACTGAACATCATTTTTATGATGTTATTACTTTTGTCTCAACATTAACAATGCGTACCAAATTATAGCTATATTTTAACGAAATTCATGAAATTTTACTAAATGAAGGCAGCTAAGAATTTTAATTATAAACTTCTAATAGTATCTAATAAGCTGATACATTTAATAATTAATTTTGATTAAATATAATCAATTTTTTAAATACAGTTAATTGTCTTTAGTGACAAGTTTGTTCGCCAGGTTATGGATTTTTAAACTGTTAAATGGTTAATGTAGAAAGCATTTTAAAAGAAAAAAAAAATGCACCCTTTTTATTTGATACAATTGAAAAGCACGAATTCAATTACATTAGTTTACAGCAAATTAAGAAAGTGTACATTTTACTAGATAAAAATAGAAGTGAAAATCTTATTAAGGAGTTAATGATAGGCAAAAGCATGCACGCGATTGATTGCTTCGATAGATGAATTTAAATTCCATAATAATATTTAAAAATTTTAGTTTAGATAATTTATTAAATTCAATAAATTTTATTACAATTAAGGAAAAGGAATTGTAGGAAATGGTATTGATATCATTAGAAAGGTAATTACTCTGAACGCTTTATTCTGAAACTTCCTCGGCATGAATAAAATATTAGTAAAAATAATTAAAACTTTTAGTGTTTCATTTTTAGTAATAAAATACGTTGAATATGCATAACAAATTTTTTAAAACAAATAATTAAAAATAAAAGAAAAAGACTTATATAACATAAAAATTGGTATTATTGAAAAGATAATTTTTTTGCATTTCAAAATGATGTAAAAATTATTTCTGTGCTACATTTTTGGTAGTTATCGCTATAAAAGCACCAAAATTTCGATCAACTTTGAAATGATTAAAATTAAATTAAATAAAAATAAATAGTAAACTTTGGGCGATGCACATTTTTAGCCTCCAAATTATGTATGTGCCAAGTTTGGCAGCTCTATATCAAACGACATGGCCAACATACATACACAACAAGATGCAGATACATTAGAAATTGCTTCAAATTTTATTAAGCATTGCATAGAATGTAAAGGAAATTAGTGAAATGTTAACCCGTTCAGTACGTCAGACGTGTAAGCAAGTCAATCCACCCCTTCATTTTGACGCGGTTAACGCATAAGTTTTTATCAAATAAAATGAAATTTAATTCGCATTATTATGATTTTTTTTCAAAAATTTACAACTATTTGTAATACGTTCTACTTGATATGCATCATCGCTTGACTTTTTAAAAAGGTGAGATTTAAACGATTTGAGAAAAAAAAATCCGTTGGTAACTGGTTAATTATTCCATACTTTGCTTAAAAACGCCTAAATATTCTATAGAATATAGAATACCAGATTTCAAATGTTGTTAAATAAAAAAAAAGAGAGCATTAGAATAAAAATAATAAAATCAAATATCTTCGGAAAATCGAGAAGATATGTAATAATAAACTAATGTAAAATGTTGCAAACGAAAAAATAAAATATCCTTTATAAATGCGCCTAAGTGGATTCAAGATGAAGTGTGTGCACAATAGAAATAATAAACTTCACTCATTTTGTAGATAAAATAATCCCAAAACATCAAAGATGGCTACTTCCCGCGTAGCATGACTAATAAAATAAACGAGATTTGAATAAATCAAAACAATAAAATAATTGCTTCCTGTGCCGAATGACTAATAAAATAAAACGCATTTGAATAAAAGAAAATAGCAAAATAATTCTTAAGAGAACAGATGCTAGAATCGTATGGGAAAGCAAGAACGATGGGAAAGCTGGTCCGACAAAGATAAATGTCACAGACAGAGAGATACGGTTCCAGTTTCCAGGAAGGTCAGAGGACGTAACAGGTAATGCTCAGCTACTAATAGCAACAAGCATTGAACGACTGGCTCTTTAAAACTACCTGAAAGCTTTATGAAATTAGGCACTGCATTTTGGCTAATCTATATTTATGAAAGGAGAATAATAATAAAGTATTATTTACCTTTAAAAAAAATAAGGATGTATCATATTTATTAAGAACTAGCCGCCTTTGGCGACCAGCCGGTTAGTCAATCTTAATACTCGTTAAAATTTTAATAATTAAATATTTTATGTAATTCCTACTTTAATAGCTTCTTCATTAAAATATTTAAAAACTTCAAATTTCAATACACTCATAATATTATAAAGGCCTTCAGTCATAACGTAATCTGCATCTCTCTAATTTTCTGTTAGTTCCCGTAGAATTTATGCTTTAAATTAAAGTGGAAATGATTCATCTGCAATTAATCTAATAATATTTTTTACTGAAATAAAGCATTTTCTTTTGTAATATGATTACTGAAAACAGAGTCACTGAGCATTTAAACCTTATGGGCACTACAGAATATCTTTCTTAATTTATGAAATATCTCAAGAATTTATCATGAAAATTTTCTCAGATTCATCATGAACAGGTCTATTAATTAACAATGTTTAATTTTAAATGCATCAAACACTAAGAAAATAAACAGAATCGTTTAAAATAATCGGTCGAAAACAGGCACAAAAAAAAAATTACTTAAAAAACGATGAACTTAAACTAACATAAATACAATTTAATTACAAAAGCATACAACTAACCTAAAAATAATTTAAATCGAGCCCGCTGCCGTTGAAAATAGATGTAAATAATCAGAACACAATGCGCATGCGTGAATTTTCAACGCCAGTTATGGTAACGCAAATGCGTGAATTTTTCTACGCCAGTTGGGGTAACGCTATGCAGATGAGAAATTTTTAATTTCCTTCATTTTGTTTTATTTTAATTCAAAAGTACTTCAGAATGAATATGAAAGATCGATTAATTAACAATAGGAAAATAAACAGAATTGTTTGAAATAATCGGCCGAAAAATGTTAACCCTAGCCTCATTAGCGTGGGGAAAAAATGCTGAAGCCTTATTCATTTGGCGGTGGGGAAATGATTTTTTTGGCGGGAAAGTTAGTTTTTAATTAATAATTAAAATTTCAAAAAAGGGACCCCAGGTGCACATTCCCGACCTCTAAGGTATACACGTACCAAATTTGGTAGCTGTAGGTCAAATGGTCTTTTCTGTAGAGTGCCAGCACACACACATTGAGCTTTATATAAGTATAGATAAAGGAGAATGGACGAATTGGTTTTCTATTGAACACACTATTTGGTCCAGAGTTATCGAAATTCGAATAGATATACTTCAGAGAGAGGCAATATGAAACACGAAGCAATTTTTTTAATTATAATTCTAGAAAATAATGAATTCTGAGAGATTTTGAAATTATTCAGAGATAACTCCGGAAATATTATGGCACAAAAGTGTTTTATTTTTAAAATTTGTAATTTAAAAAAAAAATGTCTTTTTAGTGATACCATTTAAATCTCAAAATTTTTCTCTGAATTTTGACAATTTTTTAAAAAATCGTTTGCCATAACTTTCAACAATACTTTCCATTGCTCCGATGAAATTCAAACATTTTTTTTTGTTTAAAATCCAATATTTAAAAAACAACATTTATCCGCATGATTTCTTTCACTGTTGTTGTTGTTGTTGTTGCTAAAAATTATTCTTGACAAGAAGGAAATATGTTCAAACATTCTTTAAGATTCTTTTTTTTTTACTTAGTAATCAATTCGTTATTTCTACATTAATTTTTCCATCCATATAGAAAGCAAATGAAAATAAATTTAAGAAGCCCAGTTAAAAATTGTTTCAGAGAGCACATCCGAAAATGGATTTAATTAGACATTGGACAACAGCACAGTTAACTCGTTTCCGCCATTGCAAATGTATCAAAGTACTTTTCGACATTACAAACATAGAAATCAAAACCAAAACAAAGCTTGGCGACAGAATCGAGATCACTTTCCAATTCACCCCCCCCCCCCCCAAATCGAACGATAACCCTAACACGAGCTACTGCCTGTTTCGAAAACTTATTCGTGGGAATCGTTCGAAAAGAATGGCCCACGGAACAAAAGGAAAAGGGACGACAATGGTGTTCGAAAGAAGGGCCCCCCTCGGTTCCCATGGCCCGGCATCCAGTGGGACACGTGTACAGCAGCAGACAGGGCACGAGTGGTGGTAAAGGAAGGCACGTGCAGGATTATCGTCCGTGCCAGGTAAGTGCGTTTCCGACCATGTAATTTTGGGTCGAGTTGTTTGGAGTACAGTTAAACTCTCGTAACATCAAATCTACGCAAATTGTTTAATTATGTGTAGTTTTATTATTTTGCTATTTAAAATATTGTGAGCTTTTCTAAAATATGTGTCTCAATAGCTTTCAACATACGAGTTGTTAATTTTATTTTAGAATCGTACTTAAAGAATAGTTTTGCTAAACATCTATCAATATATATATGTAATCATATTTTAATAGATGCGTGGCCGAGAAGAATAAACTTTTGAAATTTTAAAACTTTGATATATTTCATCATGAGAGACATAAGAAGAGATGATAAAATTGATGTCTGTTTACATCGCGATACAAGTGCAAAAGAGACCAAAATTTTTTCCTTCACTGGTTTTACTAGATTTTGTTAAGGATTTCTTTGACACGTGTAGTCTTAGGAAAAGGAAATTTAAGTACCTTTTAAAAAATGTTGCATATATTAAAATTTTTTATCCCTTTACCTGGAGAGTGAGAAAATGCTGAAGTGGGCAGTTTTATAGAGTGCGTGTTTAATTATTTAAATAAAAAATAGAATTAGATAAGAAAATAAGAGATTATTTTAGAATGAAGTTAATATGGGCTAAATTAAGTTGAAAGAAAATTAATTAGAATTTATATTAGATTTATATATATGTGTGTGTGTGTGTGATGATATTTTGATATTTTAAATTCTAATTTAAATTTAATTAATTTCTTAATTTTTAGATCAATTCAGCCCATATTTACTTCATTCTAAAATATTCTTTTATTTCCTGATCCCATTCCACTTTTTCTATTTAATCAAAGAGTTCTAAAATTGCTGAATAGGCTAAAAGCGACAAGTTCCCACACTCCGAGTGAAGGAATAAAATACTGCTGACTTAACAAATTCTAGTAAAAGATCCCTATGGTTCCCTTGCCTGTGATTGGCACGTGTCGGAAATCCCTATTAAAATCTCACAGTATATATTCACAGGGATAAAATTTTCATTAGCTTTTCTTCATTTCGTATTGTGTCATTATGTGTTGTGCTCGTCGCTTCTGCTTGTTCATAAATCATGCCTCCTGGGACGGAAATAAAACGAAGTTAAAAATTCAAAGTGTCATCTCTGTCTTCGGCTAAGACACTGCTTCAAAAATTATGTTTACATATATATATGTCACGTTAACGTACGTAGCACAAAAATCATTCTTGGTACTTATTATCGAATAGCAACAGTCAAATGTAAACAAAGCGTCATATACAAGTTTCGAACTGCCTTTATTGAATATTTTTACAGCTACACAGAATTTAACCCTTAACTAATTAATAAAACTGAAAAATATTATTAGAATTTGTACCACTAAAAAAAGAAAAAGAAATGTAAAAAAAAGTCAAGATACTAGACAAACGTCAATAAATAAATAAATAAATAAATAAATAAATTGAGCTTGAAAATACGTTTAACCGTCGCTAGATGGTTAATCGTTATCTATGAAAACTGATGTTAATATCTTCTAAAACAATTATTTCCCAAAAATGGTTTTTGCATAATCTTAAAATTAAAAAAAAAATTACATTTTAATTATATCAATTTCATTTCCGTACAATTATTTTCTTTATTTTAAATTTTTTTTTTAAATTTACTTTGTTTTTAATCTGAAATAATCTTATGATGAAATATAAACTTATCCATCAAATTACTTAATCGTGTGCATTTGTCAAAGTTAAA
>JAPMOR010024788.1:0-26402 GCA_026543865.1 Argiope aurantia | reverse complement strand
GCCGATTGATACACCGGGGACCACAGTGCACCACCCGTCTAATGGGTCGCCACGCACGGCAAACACGTGGGGGTATTTGCTGTCCATGAGAAGCAGGAAGCAAACAGAGCGGCAACAGCTTCTCATGGAGAGCTCCCTCGCCTACCCTCGAGGGAAAGAAAAAAAAAGGTGACAGCAGAAGGCACAGAGGAGAGGAAACCTAAAGGGATTAAAGATCCCTGGGTACCTCGGGATTGGGACACCCGTACTCACCTAAAGAAGGTGAGCCCCTGAGGGGTAGCACCAAGGTAAGTGCCGAGGCTGGGAGTGGCCAGAGCCGGCGGCTGCCTTCCTTCGTTGGGCTCGGTGGTGGGTGGTGCCGTCGGGGCCCGAATTTTTTTTACCATGCTGCATGGGTGCCAAAGGCAAACTTCGTCCCTTAAGTGGGCATGTCACTGTTAAAAACTCGCCAATACATTTTGATTCTTTCTTTCTTGTCAAACGTAATTCCACAAATAACGAAACTTTCGAGAATGTTTCACCTTTTCTAGTGCAAAAGGCTATTTCTTCTACTTGTCGGAGATGTCACATCAATAAAGAAATTCGCTCCGGAGATTTACTTGTAGAAGTTAATTCTATGAAACAAGCGAAACAAATTATGAAAATTAAAGCTTTAACTGATATAAAAGTAACAGTGGAACCTCATAAAACATTAAATTCTTCTAAAGGAGTTATAACTGTTGGAGAACTTTTTAATGTTCCTTTAAAGGAAATCACATATGAATTAAAACCACAAGGAGTCACACATGCGCGACGCATTTTCATACGAAGGGATGGACAGCTCCTTCCAACGAATCATCTGATCTTGACCTTCAGATCTCCAAAACTTCCCGTTTCTTTCAAGGCAGGATATATTAACTGCCCAGTCAGACCATATATCCCAACACCTCTACGATGTTTCCATTGCCAGGGTTTTGGCCACCCAAAAACTGCTTGCCGCGGGAAACTTGCTTGTGCTCGCTGTGCGGAAGTCGGTCATGATAACGCTGAGTGTAATGCAACAGAAAAGTGCGTAAATTGTAAGGGCAATCACACTTCTTATTCTCGGTCTTGCCCTATCTGGAAGTTTGAAAAAGAGGTCATTGAAGTTAAATTCAAGGAACAGATGTCTTACCCCGAAGCCCGACGGATTGTCAAAGCTCGGACAACGACGTCTGGTAACACTTACGCTTCGGCAGTGAAGAAAACCCTTGTTAGCCAATGTACACAATATGAAGTAAATGATTTTCCACCTGACATTGATACAGATACCTCTGATACGGTCGACTCGGAAACAGTTAAAGCTCAACGCAAGAAGCCTTCTAAAGCTGAAAAGTCTTTAAAGCTTAAAATTTCTAAGCACGGTTTTCCTCGCAAAGATTTGGCAAAGACGTTCAAAAAACAATAAAAAAAGCAATCCTTAGCCCTGGGTATTGCGGAGAAAGGCCTCGTACACAAAGATTTTCCTACTTTGTTCGGTGGCATTCCGAAAAGTTCTGATGTAATTAACTTACATCCCTCGGAGGAGGAGGATGAAGATCTTAAGATGAGTTGCGGGGTTTCTCCAACTCCTAATGTCTGTGTCTCAAATTCTTTTTCACCTCAAATCTCTTAATGGGCACATTTCTTTCATGGAATTGTCGCGGCATTCGCTCTAAAATTGTGGACGAATGCTCGTCGCACTCGCCGGCAAAGTCAGAGGGAATCTTGGATACACTTTATTTCCTCAATTACATCTTCGACATCTAGCGCAAAAATTTGGAAGAAAATTAAAGCTGCGAATGGGATATACAATGAGTTTTCCTTTCCGGTATTAAAAATTGGAAATACTCGGTATTCATCCCCGGCAGATATAGTCAATATCATTGGACACTCGTTTGCGCAAGTGTCATGCGCAGACTCGTATAGTCCAGCTTTCCTTGAGACTAAGAGACGCGCTGAACAGAAGTCTTTAAATTTTGAAACCAACAGGCATCTTCCATATAATTCGCCATTCACGATGTTTGAATTGAAAACGGCTTTAAACGAAGTTCGTGATACTACCCCAGGACCTGACGGAGTTTCATACAATATGCTTCGCCATTTGAACACAGTTTCTCTCTCTAATCTTTTACACCTTTTCAATAGAATATGGACTGAGAAACAGTTTCCTTCACAATGGCATGAAGCAATTGTTATTCCGATCCTTAAACCTGGTAAAGATTCTACTAACCCTCTAAACACTACAGGCCGATTGCTTTAACAAATTGCATGTGTAAAACTCTAGAGCGCATGATCAACACCCGCCTCATTTATGAATTGGAGATACGTAATTGCATTCCTCCTTTACAAAGTGGTTTCCGTAAGGGCCGGTCTACAATAGACAATCTCGTGCTTCTGGAAACTGAAATACGTAATGCCTTTGTAAGACGGAATCATCTTGTTTCAGTCTTCTTTGACATAGAAAAAGCTTATGGTCGAACCTGGCGTTATGGTATTCTTCGATCACTTTTAAAGTTTGAGTTTTATGGCAATTTACCGATTTTTATTCAGAATTTTTTATCCTCTCGCATTTTTAGAGTACGTATTGGAAATTCTTATTCTAGCCATTTTATTCAAGCTAAGGGTGTCCCTCAAGGAAGCGTCCTCAGTGTGACACTTTTTATCCTTTATCTTAGTCAGATTTTAGCCGAATTACCTCCGTCTGTTAAAGGCACATTGTATGTTGATGACCTTCAGATATCTTGTCAGGGCTCTAGTATAAATTTAATTGAACGGCAGCTTCAGCATGCAGTGAATAAGTTAATGACATGGTGTAAGGAGAATGGCCACACTCTTTCTGCTGAAAAGAGCCGCTGTGTCCCCTTCTGTCTGAAAACGAGTATACATCCTGATCCTATAATTCGCATTGGTAATGTGGACATTCCTGTAGTTGCAGACATACAATTTCTGGGAGTGATATTTCATAAGAAACTCGCCTTTCTTCCACATATTTTGAAATTACGGAAGAAATGCGAATCACTTCTCAATATCCTTAAAGTTCTTTCGACAACGACGTAGGGTGCAGATCGCACCTGTCTGCTGAGGATTTATCAAGCAATAATATTATCCCGCCTTGATTATGGATGTGCTGTGTATGGCTCGGCTCGACCCACTGTTTTACGCAAATTGGACACTGTACATCACTCTGCCTTGAGAATCTGTTGTGGTGCCTTCAGAACCTCGCCCGTACAAAGTCTTTGTCATCTGCCATCAGCTACCATTACACTTAAGACGTAAAATGCTCTCGGCTCAGTACTTAAGATCCAGTCAGTTTTTAATCACCCGCTACTGCAAATGACAATTCCCATAGGTCTTCGAAGACTTTACAATGCTCGTCCCTTCAATATTCTCCCCTTCTGTGAGATAATTCAAACGATTATTGCTGATGCAGGTCTTAGGGACATACAAATTAAACAGGCAGAATTCTATGCAATTCCACCTTGGAATGTCCCTATATTTTCATACATCAACCCCTTTTATACATTCGATAAGTCTTCCACAGCACCCGTCATATTTCAAAAACTGTTTGCCTCTCACAGGAATCAATTTTCGTCATACGTACCTATTTTTACTGATGGCTCCAAATCGGAGAGTTACGTTGGCTGCGGAATTAAATTTTTACAAAAAATCTACAGTTACCGCTTGCACAACTTTTGCTCGGTTCTGACTGCGGAACTTATAGCAGTTTTTTGCGCTCTTCAGAAAATTGCAGTTTCTGATGGGCTTAAATGTATTTTCTATACAGACAGCATGAATGCCTTGGAGATATTATCCAACCCTTGTAAATTGATGCATCCGTTAGCAGAAGATATTTTATGTCGCTTGCAAACACTTCAGGCCAGGGGCTTTTTAGTTTTATTCTGCTGGGTTCCTGGTCACGTTGGAATTTCGGGCAATGAAGACGCTGATTGTGCTGCCAAAGCAGCTTCTATTTTATGGCAGACATCAATTCCATATCGGGATTCCAAACTTAGAATTATTCATTATATCCATTCCCTTTGGCAAGAGTCTTGGAATCTGGAGACTCATAATAAGCTACAAATCATTAAACCGCATATTCATTTGTGGCCTATTGTTTCGATAAGAACAGCCGACGTGAAACTGACTCGACTTCGCATCGGTCATACTCGTTTCACTCACAAATATCTATTTGGCGAGAGAGCGCCCCGATGCCTATCATGTAATGTTGATTTTAGTGTTGCGCATATCCTAGCTGAGTGCCCCAATTTTAATTCTCATCGCATTAAATATTTTAACTCAACTTCACTTAACATACGAGAATTAGTGGGGGAACCTCCCCATCTATATATTTTAAAATTTTTAAAAGCTATTAGATTTTATCATTTTATATAGATTAAAACTTGTTTTACTTATCTCTCATGTTATCATTGTTCCTGTTTTACTGATCTGATCTTGAATGTAATTTTAAATTTCCCCCATGATATTATCTCAAACCATACGATTGCCACAGTATAGCCTGCCTTTGGCTCTTGCGCCATTAAACCCGAATAAACCAACCAACCAACCCAGCGTATAGGTACCGATTAGCACTAGGGTGGATGACGAGGCTGGGAATGACCAGAGCCGGTAATTGCCTTTCCTTGTTGGACTCCGTGGTGGGTGGTGCCGTCGGACCCGAATCTTTTATCATATCGTATGGGCTCCTCCAAACGTGGTGCCTTCAGTGGGAAAAAGTAATCAAATTTCCTAATACCATTCAATATTTTGATACATTTTTTGTGATTAAGCCTGTTTCAGAAAATAAACTTTCAACTCCATTTCACCATTCCTTGTTCAAAAAGTTATTGCAGCTACCGTTGGTTAGGTAATCTTAATAAGAAAAATGCGTTCTGGTGACTTACTAGTAGAAGTCGATACCAAAAAACAGGCTCAAAATATCCTCAAACTGAAAGCTCTAGCCACCATACCTGTTTCTGTAAGTCCTCACACATCGCTACAACTTCTCCAAAGGTGTAATAACTTGCGGAGAATTATATAACGTTCTTCTAGAAGAATTAAGTTCTGAATTGAAGAAGCAAGGTGCGACTAATGTTCACCAAATTACAATTCGACGAGATGGCCAGTTCTTACCGACAAAACATTATATACTCACTTTTCAGTTCCAAATTACCTGAATCCATATATGCAGGTTACATAAAATTACCAGTTCGCCAATACATTCCTAATCCATTAAGATGTTTCCAGTGCCAGCGTTTTGACCATTCGAAAGTTAATTGCTGCGGGACAGTCACTTGCGCCCGTTGTGCCGAAAAAGGGCATGATAGTCAACAGTGTACCGCACAAGAAAAGTACGTTAACTGTGATGGCGACCATCCCTCTTACTCTCGAACTTGCTCGCGCTGGAACCTGGAGAAAGAAATAATTACAATAAAAATAAAAGATATAACATACCCAGAAGCAAGGCGCAAGGTTCAAATACAGACTCCTACTCCTGGAATTGGCTATTCTTCAATCGTTCAAAAACCATTTTGTTCGAACTGCTCTTGTGTCAACTGCAAGAAACGGAATTCGGTAACAAAGCCTCCAGAAAAAACATCTGAATCAGATTCTGATAGCTGAACCAAAAATGCTCCAGATTCTTCTAAACAAGATCCTGATGCAAATAGAAAATCTCGAAAGAATAAATCTCAGACCTCACTGACACTGAAACTCGCGAAACGTGGACTTTCGCAAAAAGATCTTTCCGTAAAATTCAAAAAATCTACGGAATTCAGTCGCTTTGGGATTAGAGAATCAGAATGTAGTCCATAAAGATTTAACCACCATTTTTGGTGACACGCTAACCAACCCAGATTTTAAGCTCCATCCATCTGAGGATGAAGATTCACTTGATGTGAGTTGCGAAGATCTAGCAACTCCAACAAATGCACGTCCTCTTTTTTCATCAAAACCTCTTTCATAATGGGTACCTTCGTTTCCTGGAATTGTCGTGGCATTCGCTCCAAACTTTTTGATATCAAGACCATCATCAACCAGTTTCATCCCATTTCTATTGGTGTCCCCCCTCAGGGGCTCACCTACTATAGGTGAGTACGGGTGTCCCAATCCCGAGGTACCCAGGGATCTATACTCCCTTTATGTTTCTACTCCCCTACGCCTTCTGCTATCTGCTTAATTTTTCCTTCCCTCGACGGCAAGCGAGGGAGCTCTCCATGAGAAGCTGTCGCCGCTCTGTTTGCTTCTTGCTTCTCATGGACAGCCAAAAACCCCACGTGTTTGCCGTGCGTGGCGACCCATTTGACGGGTGGTACATTTTGGTCCCCGGTGTATCAATCGGCTGGTATCCCAGTTATTTGGCTGGTCTGCTCAAGGGGATCAAGCGAAGGGGTCACCTTCTGGGGCTCTGCGTTAAGGGTGGTAGACGTTCCTGGAAGTGGCCCTTAGCGTATAGGTTCCGGCTAGCTCCAGGGTGGATACTGAGGCTGGGAATTCCCAGAGCCAGCAATTGCCTTCCCTTGTTGGGCTCCGTGGTGGGCGGTGCCGTCGGTTCCCGAATTTGATTTCCTCTTTGTATGGGCTTTTTCTCAAACGTCACTGAAGCAACATCAAACTCGCGTTATTTTATTATGCATACTGATGAAACTTTTCATGCGCTTTCTCCTTTCCTTGTACATAAATTGATTCTGTCTACCATTGGTGAAGTATCGGATATTAAGAAAATGCGTTCTGGCGATCTCCTAGTTCAAACGAAATCCAAAAAGCAGGCAGATACTCTGAGTAAACTAACAACCTTAGGTTCATGGCCAATAAAAGTATCTCTTCACAAGACATTGAATTTCTCAAGGGCGGTTGTCTCGGAACAATCTCTTGTACAGCCCTCTGACACAGAATTAGTGGAAGAATTACGATCCCAGGGGGTCTGCGCCGCTCGTCGAATTCATGTTCGACGAGACGGACGATTAATTCCCACAAAGCATGTTGTCCTTACATTTGAAACGCCTGTTCTACCAAAATTCATACGTGCTGGATATTTGCGGTGTAACATTCGCCCATACATACCTAATCCTCTGAGATGTTACCAGTGTCAGAGGTATGGTCACTCCCGGCAATCATGTCGTGGTAAAATAGTATGTGGTAAATGTTCTTCATTGGAACATGAAACTAATACATGCGATTCAGAAATATTGAAATGTCCTAACTGTGCATGCGCTCATGCAGCATCTTCTAAATTTTGTCCTAAATGGCAAACTGAGAAAGAAATTCTAGCCATTAAAATAAAAAAACATATCCTTTAAAGAAGCCCGACAAATAGTCAATGATAGAACGCCTAAGTCCGGTGTATCGTATTCCTCTCTTTTGAATATTTGCCTGACGCATCATTGAATTGATCCAGAATTTTATCATTAAATTTTTGATTCGTTTTTTTTACTGAACTGTTTGAATTTTCATACTTTTGCTTCTTTTTGACCATATGCATGGCGCAGTATGGCCTTTTCTGGCTCTTGTGCCAATAAAATCTACAATCCAATCCTCTCTTTTGAAATCAAAGCAAGAAAACACTAATGTCGGTTCAACCCAAACCGAAGAATTATTGACAAATTGTTTGCCCTCCCCTCAAGAAATTACAACCTTTAAAAGCCAATGTAACACAGATGAAAAAACTTCCAACTAAAACTGACTATTATGCATCTAAACTTGCAACGCTTGAAAATACTAGTTCCAGTGGTACTTCACCTGTTGCTTTACATACAGACCCTGAAGCATGTATTAATAATAAACCGACGAAAGAACTCCGGAAAAAATTAAAATCTTCTGGTATTAGCAATCTGCTTCCGTCTGAAGAACTTTTATCTATTAACCCATCCTCTTCAGACCTATCTGAAATGGATATGGAACCTTCTACGCAGCTCGGCGATATTACTGCAGGCAAAGTTAAGAAAAAATCTCAACGTAAACGCTGACTTTATGGCCACACTAATTTCATGGAACTGTCGTGGCTTTCGCAATAAATTGCTCCAAATTAAGGACTTTATTAACAATTGTCACCCTGTCTGCATGGCATTTCAAGAGACGTACTTAAAATCAAGCGACCCAGCAAAAATAAAACGTTATAGTTTGATTCGAAGAGACGGTAACTCTGATAGAGCCTCAGGTGGTGTTGCACTCCTCGTCTCTCATGACTACCCCACATCTGTAATACCACTTCACACACAACTGCAAGCGGTTGCGATTCCGCGCTTAATTACAGTTTGTTCTCTTTACTTGCCTCCTAATTCCGCTATTGATAAACATGATCTTGATAGATTAGTTTCTGAATTGCCAGCACCGTTCATAATAATAGGTGATTTTAATGCTCATAGTCCTGTTTGGGGTAGTAATAGCACGAATCCTCGAGGAAGACAAATTGAAGAATTTATTTCTGATCACTCTCTTTGTCTTTTGAATAATGGTGACCACACCCACTTTCATTTGGGTAGTAAAACTTTCCACTGTTTAGATCTTGCTCTCTGTTCAGCCCCTATTGCTCCGTTTTTCACTTTTCGGGTGGGGAATGACTTATGTGAAAGTGATCATTTTCCAATTTTCCTCACTCAAGTTAATATACCTGTCATAGTACCACAACGATCTAAACGTTATATTTTTGATAAAGCTGATTGGACGAGTTTCACTAGCAGAGCCAAAATATCAAAGGATATGGTGGAACATCCAGACCTCGATGTTGTTGTCGATAATGTGTCTTCTTTAATACTAAGAGCAGCAGATGAAACAATTCCGAAATCTAGCACTGCTTTTCCTAAATTTCGGAAATCTTGGTGGAATATACAATGCACAGAAACGTGCAGGAATCAACAAATTGCATGGAATCAGTTTCGAAGACGGCCATCTACGAAAAATTTTATTTTATTTCAAAAAGCTAAAGTTATAGCTAGACGTACTAGGCGCCAAGCCCAACGGAATTCCTGGATTAAACTAACATCCAATATTAATTCTTCTGTATCAGTGACAGAAATGTGGAATCTAGTAAAAAAGGCTTGTGGAATTTATTCTGAATACCCTATATCATATTTAAAAGTGAAGGATCAGGAAATTTATGACTTACAGGAAATGACTAATATTTTAGCAGAAACATTTGCATCTGTATGCGCAGCCCAAAACTATACAGAACCATTTCTGTCATATAAGAACACAACAGAAAAAATTCCCCTTCGATTTCGCACAAAAAAGATTCTCGCATATAACGTCGATCTGACTATAGAAGAATTACGTAAATTATTGTCCACAACTAAGCAAACTTCACCAGGTCCTGATGGCATCACTTATTCTATGATCTCGCATCTGTCAGATGACTCTCTTGATAATATTCTATACATGTTTAATAGAATATGGAAAGAGCATTATTTCCCACCAAAATGGAAATATGCCACCGTGATTCCAATATTGAAAGCTAATAAAGATCCTTTAGATCCTCTCAATTACCGTCCAATAGCATTGACCAGCTGCATGTGCAAACTCCTTGAAAAGATTGTAAATGCGCGTTTAACCTATATATTGGAAAAAAACGGATGTATTTCACCATTTCAGAGTGGCTTCCGTAAAGGCCGCTGTACAACAGATAATCTGATTTTATTAGAAAGTGCCATTCGTACAGCCTTTCTCAGACGCCACCATCTGGTCTCAAATTTTTTCGACATAGAGAAGGCTTATGATAGATCATGGAGATATGGGATTTTAAAAGACCTCTTTGAACTGGATTTTCGTGGAAATTTGCCTATGTTTATACAAAACTTTTTAGAACACCATTATTTTAGAGTTAGACTGGGAAATACTTATTCTGATGTTTATTGCCAAGAAGAGGGCGTTCCTCAGGGCTCAGTTTTAAGTGTAACCCTATTTATTTTAAAAATTAATAATATTTTATCAGTTTTACCTTCCTGTATACAAAGATCACTTTATGTGGATGATCTTCAGATCTATTGTTCTGGTAGAGATATGAGATTTATTGAAAGACAGCTGCAAACAGCAATCAATAATATGATAGCTTGGACAAATAAAAACGGTTTTACCTTTTCTGCTCAAAAAACGTTTGGTGTTCATTTCTGTAAAAGATTGTTACATCCCGATCCGGAATTATTTATACAAGACACACCTTTAATCATGCAGAATGAATGCAAATTCCTTGGAGTAATTTTTGACAAAAAATTGACTTTCCTTCCCCATATCACATATTTGAGGAAGACTTGTCTCAAGTCTCTAAATATTTTAAGAGTTCTCTCAAACACTGCTTGGGGCGCTGATCGCACTTGCTTATTACGCGTATATAGAAGCGTCATACGTTCAAAACTGGATTATGGGTGCATCGCTTACGGATCCACGCGTCTTTCCTACCTTTCACGGCTTAATTATATCCACCATCAGGCTTTAAGACTATGCTCAGGCTCTTTCCGCACCTCTCCAGTAATGAGTGTGTATGTGGAAAATTTTGAGCCATCTTTGACTCACAGAACACGCATGCTATCCTTTTGTTATTATTTTCGAGTTTTATCAACCGAAAATAACCCTTTGAGGAAAATATTTTTGGATCACAGCATGGACAGGCTATTCAATAACCGGTCTTCATGTATACCTCCTTTAGGACTACGAATTCGCCGATTTCTTCCAGATGAATTTCAGACTCTTGATACCAGCAATAGTAATTCACTTATAACTCCTCCTTGGATCTGCAATAACATCACCTACCTGAATTCTTTTAAGAATCTATACAAAGCAGAGATATGTAGCTCTATTTTTAAATCTATTTTCTTTTCCCACAGACAATTATTTTATGATTATCTACCCATTTATACAGATGGCTCTAAATCTGATACAAATACCGGTTGTGCTTTTGTTTGTGAGAATGACATTGTAAGTTATAGACTTCATGATTTTACCTCTGTTTTTACCTCTGAATTGACAGCATTGTATATAGCACTAAAATATCTTTCTGAAAAACATCCAGTAAAAGCTATTATTTACTCTGATTCTTTGAGTGTTTTGGAATCCTTGAACGGTGGCAAGGATTCTCATGGCCTTACACGGGAAATCAAGCGTTTGCAATCCCATCTGCATAGGAGGGGCTTTAGAATTTTGTTTTCATGGATACCAGCTCATGTCGGCATAAATGGTAATGAACAGGCTGATACTGCAGCTAAATGTGCTACTACGTATCGTCCTCAGCCTCTTCATTATACAGATATCAAAAGCGCACTTCGTAAGTGGATGCTGAAGGTTTGGCAAAATGACTGGAATCAAGAAGTGAATAAACTCCACGAAGTAAAACCCTATATTACTACATGGACTTCAACTTTCAACAGAAAATTTGATGAAATTTTAACTCGATTGCGTATCGGCCATTCACGTATTACACACAGACACTTACTATTCGGCGAATATCCACCTGTTTGTGGATCCTGCAATGTTCCACTGACTATACGTCATATTTTAATTGAGTGTTCTGATTTTTATAGAGACCGTATCAACTTTTTTAACTCCTCTGATTTTAACTTGTCTTTCCTTATAGGAGAAAGACCCCATAAAAATTTATTTCCGTTCTTGAAGAAAATCGGAATTTTTAGTGAAATTTAAATTCACTATTATACTTTTACCTACTGTTTTATCAGTTTTTTACGAGGAATTTTAGGGAAATAAATAGAAACTCAATAAGTGAACTGTGTTTTCGGTGCAGCATATCCTAGAAAAGGATCTTGCGCCAGAGAATTATCACATCCAATCCAAACTATTGGTGTCCAAGAAACTTTCTTGACACCCAATATTGCCATTAAATTACGTGGATACAACTGTGTTCGGAAAGATGCAGTTACAGCCTCTCACAATTCTGGCGGTGTCTGTATCTTCACATCCAATCTGTATCCAAGTACGCCTCACAATTTGCATACTTCTCTCCAAGCTGTGGCTGTACAAGTTCATGTGCGAATGTTGGTCACAATCTGCTGTATCTATCTACCGCCTAATGATATCATACCTCAAGAAAAAATTATGGAACATCTTTCGAAGGCACCCAACAACTGAGAACTTTGTCGCTTTTAAAAGAGCCAAAGCGCTAGCTCGTCGCATTCGCCGTCGTACTCAGAGGGAATCGTGGATAAAATTTATCATCCATTACATCCTCTACATCTAGTAAACATTTATGGAGGAAAGTAAAGGCCGCTAATGAGATTTATAGTGAATCGTCCATCCCTGTATTAAAAACAGGAAGTGAGATACATTCTGCCCCATTAGACGTAGCTAATATTCTTGGAAAAGCATTCGCACAAGTTTCCGCAATAGATTCTTATAGTCCGGATTTCCTAGCAATTAAGAATCCCGCAGAACTTTTGCCATTGCGTTTTAATGATCGAAGCACTCACTCATACAACTGTGAATTTAGGATGTACGAATTGAAAGCAGCATTATCCAAGACGCATGATACCAGCCCCGGGCCAGATGGAATCACATATAATATGCTTCGCCATTTGAATAGAACTTCTCTTTCCAGTCTTTTACTGTTATTTAACAGAATTTGGATAGAGCACAAGTTTCCTTCACAATGGCGTGAAGCTATTGTGATTCCAATCTTAAAACCCGGTAAAGAGTCATCGAATCCTCTGAATTACAGGCCTATCGCTTTGACAAATTGTCTTTGCAAGATCTTTGAGCGCATGGTCAATGCTCTATTTGTGTACGAACTCGAGAAACAAGGATGCATCCCCCCGTTGCAAAGTGGTTTCCGAAGAGGTAGATCAACTTTTGATAACCTCGTTTTATTGTAAACCCAGATACGCAACACATTTGTTAGGAGGAATCACCTTGTCTCCATATTTTTCGACATAGAGAAAGCGTATGACCGTGCATGGCGCTATGGTATACTATCCACACTTTTTAAGTTTGGTTTTAGAGGAAACTTGCCCATATTTTTACAAAAAATTTTATCACTTCGTACTTTTTGTGTTCGTGTTGGCGATTATTACTCAAATAATTTTATACAAGCTGAGGGTGTTCCACAGGGAAGTGTTCTCAGTGTCACACTTTTTATAGTTCATCTGCGTCAAATTTTGTTTTACCATCATCTGTTCAAGGAACTCTATGTTGATGATCTGCAGATCTCATACCAAGGTAGCAATATGAATCTCATAGAGAGGCAGTTGCAAAATGCAGTCAATAAAGTTATAATTTGGTGTAACAATAATGGTCATGCAGTCTCTCCCAAAAAGAGTAGGTGTGTTCACTTCTGTCGGAAGAGAATCATTCACCCAGATCCGAATATTTGTATCCGGAACATACCTATTCCTGTTGTAGATGAAATTCGGTTTTTGGGAGTGATATTCGATCGAAAGCTTACCTTTCTCCCGCATGTTTTGCACTTGCGGAAGAGGTGTGAAAAAACCTTAAATATATTGACAGTGCTCTCCAAAACTTCATGGGGTGCTGATCGAACCTCCCTACACCGTATTTACCAAGCGGTCATCTTGTCCCGTATTGATTACGGCTGCATAATGTATGGCTCAGCACGTCCTACTGTTTTACGGCGATTGGACACCATTCACCAAACTGCTCTGCGGATCTGCTCCGGAGCTTTTCGAGCCTCTCCAGTAGAAAGCTTACATGTTATTTGCCACCAGTTACCGCTTCATTTGCGGCGTCAGAAATTGTCTCCACTTCTTTATTTTCGAGCAAAATCTATCCCAAATCACCCTATTTGTCGCACGGTTCTTCCTGTTTCTCTTCGAAGGATTTACGAATCGCGACCTTCCCATGTTCTTCCTTTTTGGGAGAGAGTCAAAAGTTTCCTACATGGTTCGGACCTTTATAGTGTTGCCATTAAGTCATTTGATTTTTATTCCTTTCCCCCTTGGGATACCCCGCAATTTTCTTTTCTGAACCCTTTTTTAGGATTTGATAAATCGTCAACTAATCCTACTATTTTTCAGCAACTTTTTTTTCAGCACCGCTGTCAGTACTCTTCTTTTGCACCAGTTTTTACAGATGACTCGAAATCAGACGGACACGTTGGTTGTGCAATTATAACTCCATCTGATACACTGAGCTATCGTTTGCACAACAGTAGTTCTGTGTTTAGGGCGGAGTTAGTAGCAATTTTCTGGGCTCTACAAGAAATCTCCTCTTCTACTCGGCTTAATTTCATAATTTACACTGACAGTATGAGTGCTTTAGAAACACTTTCTAACTATCAGATTCAGATGCACCCAGTTGCTGTTCAGATTTTATTCACATTGAGAATCATACAAAATAGAGGTTTTAAAGTCATTTTTTGCTGTGTACCGGGGCATGTAGATATTTACGGCAATGAAAGGGCAGATTTTGCTGCTAAAGCTGCATCAACCTTTTTAACACATTCACTTACCTATTCTGATGCTAAAAGGACTTTAACTAGTTCGCTCTTTACTAAGTGGCAGCAATCATGGGATCTGCAGATCCATAACAAATTACACTCAATTAAACCGACAATAGGTTTGTGGCCTGTCCACCCTATACGAGAGGTTGATGTCAAATTGACTCGCCTCGGTATAGGACATAGTCGTTTTACACACAAATATCTCCTTTTTGGCCAGACAACACCAAAGTGCTCCACATGTCTTGTAGATTTTACCATTAAACATATTTTAATCGAGTGTGTATCTTTTAATTCCTTTCGTTTACACTTTTTTTAAATCATTGTCATTAACTTTGCAAGACCTGATGGGTGAAAAATTCCACCCAAACATTTTTAAATTTTTAATAGCTGTATTTAGCATTTTTTTTAACTTCTGTTGAGATTCAACAATTTACATCAATTCATTGTAACGTTTGTTTTTCGAATCAGTATTTCATTTATAAATTCATTAACATTATACATTCTTGCCCTTTCAGTTTTCCCATTTTTTTGATACATTTGGCTTTTATATCTTAACATGTGTGCTTATATAAATTTTTTGTTTTACCATCTGCTTGGCGCAGCATAGCCAAACATGGCTCTTGCGCCAAAAAAACCGAACAACCAACCAACCAACCTTGGGATATCCCTTAGTTTTCCTTTATAAACCCCTTTTCATGGTTTTGAAAAGTCGACAACGGCTCCTGTTATTTTTCAAAAATTTTTTAGTTCTCATCTCTGTCAGTATTCAACGTATTTGTCTATTTTTACAGATGGTTCCAAGACGGACGACCATGTTGGTTGTGGTATTGTTTTCCACACGGAAACACTGGGTTTCACTCTGCATGCATCCTTTTCTGTTTTATCTGCTGAGTTGTTGGCAATTCTTTATGCTTTACAGAAAGTTTCTCTCTTATCCGAACGTAATTTTTGTATTTATACCGACAGCATGAGTTCCTTAGAGACACTTTCTCATTTTCGCATTCGAATTCATCCCATTGCCTTGGAAATCTTATGTCTTTTAAAACCACTGCAAATAGAGGTTATGAAATTTTATTCTGCTGGATTCCAGGTCATGTTGGTATAACAGGAAATGAACTGGCGGACAATGCTGCAAAAACAGCCACCTTGTTCACGCAACGTGAAATACCTTTCTCCGATTCGAAGAATGATTTCACAAAACAAATTTATTCCCTATGGGAAAAATCATGGAGCCAAAAGACAAATAATGAATTGTACTGTATAAAACCCTCTCTTAAATCATGGCCTTGTCTCCCAATGCGTGAGCTCGATGTCAAACTGACTAGACTCCGCATTGGTCACACTCGCTTAACGCATAAATATCTTTTTTTAGGCGATCGAGCTCCTTTTTGCTCCAAATGTCAAATAACTTTAACAGTTATTCATATTTTAATAGAATGTCCTGATTTTAATTTTCATCGTTTGCATTTTTTTAACTCCTTGTCACTGAACATGCGAACGCTTTTGGGAGAAAATCCTCACGAAAACATTTTTAAATTTTTAAAAACCATTGGCTTTTACCATTTTATCTAAATCTCCATATTTGCCTGACGCATCATTGAATTGATTTCAGAATTTTATCATTGAACTTTTGAACCATTTTTTACTGAACGCTGTGAATTTTCATACTTTTGTTTCTTTTTGACCATATGAATGGCGCAGTATGCCTTTTCAGGCTCTTGTGCCAATAAAATCTACAATCCAATCCAATCGCCTTTGCTTTTAATTCCAAATCTGTTGGATATATTTCAGTCTTTCAAAGGAAAATATGTTTCATTCTCTTTTAAAGCAATTAATTAAGCATCAGAAATGGAATATATACGTGGGTTGGAAAAGCCAGAAAATATTTCTATGGTTCTCATTATGGAAGTTCATCCAAAGCCGATATGCTGATCTATATACTACTCAAAATATAGAATTGATTTCTATTGTTCATTCTTTCTGAGTTAATTATAGAGTAACCATTCGCGCTGCAGTTCATGCGCACTTATAAATTCCTGAAAATACGACATTGCTATTCGATTGATGGATTTGAAGTGCATTGGGCGAACAAGAGAAGCATTGATTAACCGAATAGATGTAACAATACAATTTGCCTGTGAAAGATACAAAATTTCCCTTGTAAAATTATGGACATGTTTGGTATAACAATAATTTATAACTCGGATGCTAATGGGTTTTCATTTCCTTTCTTTGCACAATAAATTCTAAATTTTTGATGCCTCATTTATTGAATTAAATTAGATACAATTTATACATACGTGTGTAGGGCGAATATTGATGAAATATAATTTCGTTAGCATATTTTATGTTTGAAATTGTTAATTCGTGTGATGTTATGCAGAAAGGCTCATAAACAGGGAATACGCCATATTGTTTAAATAACAATGAATTTAATGGAGTTATTATTAATATGGGATTGTACTATTATTCCTGAATTACATTATTATTATGGAACTATATTATTATTAAGAATTATACTATGGAATTATAAAACAGAATAATTAGATTATAGAATCGATTGCTAATTGCATAAAATATAATGTATTGAAAACTTTGGTAAAATAGTGCTGAAAAATATATAGTCTTAACACAAAATTTCCGATAAAATGGAAGCATTATTCGAAATGAAAAGTAAAACATTATATGATTTATTTTCTAGTGCATGCTTAATATATCTATAAAATTTGCGATAATGTAAAAGCATCTTTTTTTAAACAAAAACTTCCAAACTTTGGAATACAGCATTCCAAAATTACAAAAATCTTTTAATGAGAAAATTGAATTTGCTGAATGTATGTTAAGAATTTAACTCGATACATTTATCATAGTCTTGGTATAATAGTGAATATTATCTAATCTCGATAGAATACTTTATTAACTTAACGATACGATATGGAATTAAAAATCTTAAATAAAGTTTCCAGATTTGTAGATTTTAATGTTTAAAATGAAACCAACAATAAAATCATACAAAGTAATAATTTGTTGTCTCAATTTTTCATCACAATTTATTCTTAATGATGATCGATATGATTATTAGGATATGATTATTCTATGCTTGTTATACTTGGTAGATTAGTACAAGGAAAGTTAATACTGATTTTGGATGACCCCAAAGTTGCCGTCTAATGATGCTCTATATTTCTTGACTGGAGAGAGATCTGGTGGTACATAGGTCAAGTCTGACACTCTCTAGAGCATGTTGGGATGACACAGTGGTATATGTCATTGGATGTTCTGATGTTATTGGTGATATGACCAGACAATATGTCGATACATTTTAGAGCATGTTGGAATACAAAGGTGGTTGTTATCTTTCCTATGTACAAGGGGTGTTGAAGGGAAATGAAAAGATACGAAACGACAGTGTTGTTATAAATGAAGACTTTATTCAAAGTATACACCATAGTTCTGAACACAACGGTCCCATTGATTAACGAGCTGAATGATTCCTTGTTTCCAGAATTTCTGTGGCAGGGACGAGATCCAATCCTACACAGCCTTCAGTTCGTCGTCCGAATTGAAGTGTTTCCATTTCAGATGTTTTTTACAGGCGAGCAAACGCAGGAAAACCGCAGGATGGTCGACCTGCTCCCACTTGAACTTGGCCAGTTCCACGTGTGTGACGCTGCAGACGTATAACGCGCGTTATCATTGAGCAGAAACACATCCTCGGTGAGTAGGCCCGGTCTTCCTTTCTTGATAGATCTGCTTAGTCTTCGGAGTGTTTCACTTTCCACATAGAAGTTAATAGGTCTTCTGTGCTATAGGAATTCAACAGGTAGCGGACCTTGAACTACGAAAAAGACTTTGAGCAACACCTTGTCTGCTGACGCCACAGCTTTGAACTTTTTAAGGAGAAATGACAACGTACACGTCCACTGCATGGTGTCCCGCTTTGTCCATGGCTCATAGTGATTGCACCAGCTCTCATCACCTGTGACGATCCGCTGCAGAAAAGCGGGGTCTTCAGGATATCGAAACAGATGTTGAAGTGCTAATCCCTTACGCATTTCGCCCCTCAGGGGCTCACCTACTATAGGTGAGTACGGGTGTCCCAATCCCGAGGTACCCAGGGATCTTTACTCCCTTTAGGTTTACTCTCTTCTGCGCCTTCTGCTGTCACCTTTTTTTTTCTTTCCCTCGAGGGTAGGCGAGGGAGCTCTCCATGAGAAGCTGTCGCCGCTCTGTTTGCTTCCTGCTTCTCATGGACAGCAAATACCCCCACGTGTTTGCCGTGCGTGGCGACCCATTAGACGGGTGGTGCACTGTGGTCCCCGGTGTATCAATCGGCCGGTAGCTATCAACCTAAGTTGTTAGTCTGCTAGGGATCAAGCGAAGGGGTCACTCCTTGGGCTTGGCGTTAAGGGTGGTCACTGTCCCCGGGGGTGACTCCGAGCGTATAGGTTCTGGCTAGCACTAGGGTAAGTGCCGAGGCTGGAAATGACCAGAGCCGGTGGCTACCTTCCCTTGTTGGGCTCCGTGGTGGGCGGTGCCGTCGGACCCGAATCATTCTCTATATCGTATGGGCTCCTCCAAACGTGGTCCCTTCAGTGGGCGTCGCATTGTACCAAACAATTCAAATTTTGAAAATCATTTCGACAGTTTTTTCATAATAAAACGCGTTTCTGACAAAAATGAAACTTTTGAAACAGTATCTCCATTTCTAGTCCAGAAGGCCGTCACCGCAACAGTTGGCGAAGTAACATCAATTAAAAAGATGCGATCTGGTGACTTGTTAGTAGAGGTCAATTCTCGAAAGCAAGCCCAGAACATACAAAAATTGAAAGCCCTGGCAACTATTCCAATCAGCGTCAGCCCCCATGCATCATTAAATACCTCTAAAGGAGTAATCACTTGTGGGGAAATCTTTAATCTCTCTGTTGATTATATAACAGGTGAGTTAAAATCGCAAGGAGTTGTACATGTCCGCCGAATTACCATAAGGCGTGATGGAGAAATCATTGAAACCAAGCACCACATCCTTACATTTAAATCTCCAAAAATACCAGAATATATCTATGCAGGTTACATCAAACTACCCGTAAGACCATACATCCCGAACCCACTCAGATGCTTCAAGTGCCAGCGCTTTGGCCATTCAAAGACAAACTGCCGTGGTGCACTCACTTGTGCCCGATGCGCAGAAAAAGGCCATGATAGCCAGCAGTGTGCCGCAGCTGAAAAGTGCGTGAACTGTGGTGGCGATCACACTTCCTACTCTCGATCCTGCTCGCGATGGCAAGTTGAAAAAGAAATAATAACTCTCAAAATCAAAGAAAACTTATCTTATCCTGAAGCTAGGCGTAGGATTGTAGCTCAAACTCCTACACCTGGCATAACATATGCTTCTGTTGCACAAAGGTCATTTTGCGCAAACTGTTCTTGCACAAACTGTGTTAAAAACATCCCGACACCCAAACAACTCATAAAAGTTTCTTCTTCAGATACAGAGAACTCCATTAGTAGCACCCCTGAAACTCCTACAGTTTTAAAAACGAAATCAAAGAAAAAAGCTAAAAAATCGCTGACATTGAAACTTGCAAAACGCGGCCTCTCATTACAAGACGTTCCTCAAAAATTCAAAAAGTCAACATTAAAAAATTCCGTCGCTCTCGGGCTAGCGACGCAAGGTAATGTCCATAGGGACTTAACGTCCATATTCGGCATGCCAAATAGCCCCGATATTAAATTACACCCTTCTGATGATGAGGATGACTTGCATATGAGTTGCGAATATGAGGCAACCCAAACAAATGCTTCTAAAGCTTCTTCATCAAAACCGCTTTCTTAATGGGTACCTTCGTTTCATGGAATTGTCGTGGCATTCGGTCCAAGTTGAATGACATTAAGACCATCCTTAACAACTTTCATCCTGTCTGTTTTGGTGTTCAGGAGACTTTCTTGACACCTAATATCCCCATCAAAATTCGTGGTTATAACTGTGCTCGTAAAGATGCAGAAACAGCATCTCATCCTTCTGGTGGAGTTTGCATTTTCACGTCGAATTTATATCCGAGTACACCTCTCCTATTACACACTTCTCTGCAGGCTGTGGCTGTTCGGGTTCACACACGAATTTTGGTCACAGTCTGCTGCATTTACTTACCGCCCCATAATGTCATTTGTCAACAAGATCTTGATAACCTTGTGGACCAACTTCCTTCGCCATATATTATACTTGGAGATTTTAACGGCCATAGTACGTTGTGGGGTTCGGATAGTACAAATTCTCGTGGGCAACAGATAGAACAGTTTATTTCTAATAATTGTCTCTGTTTGCTCAATAATGATGAGAAGACGTACTTCCATGAACCCACACGTAGCTTCCATAGCCTTGATCTAGCCATGTGCTCTCCTGAACTCTTGCCGGCATTGAACTTTGCAGTTAGCAAAGATCTACATAATAGTGATCATTTCCCTATTATTGTCTCCCATGCTGATAGCGGCGGTGCGACTCCCTGTCCTCCGCGTTTTCTATTCCAGCGGGCAGACTGGGATACTTTCACGGAATTGGCAGATATCACCGAGACCATGATCAGTACTTGCGACATTACGGAAGCAATGCAGCTTGTTATTGACACCATATTAAACGCCGCAAATGCCACCATTCCAAAGACCTCCCCACGTCTCGGAAAATTTCGCAGACCGTGGTGGAATGAGGCTTGCCGCGACAGCCACAAGCAGCAAAAAAAATTATGGAACATCTTTCGGAGGTACCCTACAACTGAAAATCTCGTTGCTTTTAAAAGAGCCAAAGCTCTAGCTCGTCGCATTCGTCGTCAGAGTCAGAGGGATTCCTGGATTAAATTCGTATCGTCTATTACATCATCAACCTCCAGCAAACAGTTGTGGAAAAAAGTAAAGGCTGCTAATGGTATTTATTGTGAATCTTCACTTCCTGTTTTAAATACAGGAAGTGGGATACATTCTGCTCCATTAGAAGTAGCCAATATACTGGGCCAAGCTTTCGCACAAGTTTCCGCAATAGATTCTTATAGTCCTGAGTTTCTGGCGATTAAGAATCCCGCGGAACGGTTGCATCTGCATTTTAATGACTGTCGCAAGTTTTCGTACAACTGTAAATTTAAAATGTTCGAACTGGAAAGGGCCTTATCTATATCTCATGACACCAGTCCAGGCCCAGATGGGATTACATATAATATGCTCCGTCATTTGAGTACCACTTCCTTTTCCAACCTGTTATTATTATTTAACAGAATATGGACCGAGCAGAAGTACCCTACACAATGGCGCGAAGCTATTGTTATCCCAATCCTAAAATCTGGCAAAGAACCATCCAATCCCCTGAACTACCGACCAATAGCTTTGACGAGCTGTCTCTGTAAAACCTTAGAACGTATGGTGAATTCTCGTCTGATTTTTGAATTAGAAAAACAAGGATGTATCTCTCAGCTGCAGAGTGGTTTCCGTAGAGGACGGTCTACTGTTGACAACCTCGTCCTTCTGGAAACGCAAATCCGCAATGCATTTGTGAGGAGAGATCACCTTGTATCTATTTTTTTCGATATAGAGAAAGCGTACGACTGTACGTGGCGTCACGGCATACTCTCAACGCTTTATAATTATGGTTTTAGAGGAAATTTACCGATATTTTTAAAAAACTTTTTAACTTGTCGAAGGTTTAAAGTTCGCATGGGTAACGTCTATTCAAATGATTTTATTCAAACTGAAGGTGTCCCACAGGGTAGCATTCTTAGTGTTACTCTTTTTATTGTACATTTTAGCCAAATAATTAATGTTTTACCTCCATCTGTTCAAGGCACATTATACGTGGATGATCTACAGATCTCTTGCCAAGGGAGCAATATGCACCTGATAGAGCGACAATTGCAGGTTGCTGTAAATAAACTTGTAAATTGGTGCAATGAAAATGGACATACGATTTCTCCAGAGAAAAGTAAATGCGTCCATTTTTGTAGGAAACGGGGTATTCATTTAGATCCCAAAGTTCAGATTCGTGATGCTACTATCCCTGTGGTAAATGAAATAAAGTTTTTGGGTATAATTTTTGACCGTAAGCTCACTTTCCTTCCGCATGTCCTACATTTGCGGAAGAGGTGTGACAGGTCATTAAATATTCTCAAGGTACTGTCCAGAACCACTTGGGGAGCAGATAGAACTTCCTTGCTCAGAATTTATCAAGCAATGATTTTATCCCGTATAGATTACGGAAGTATGGTGTATGGCTCTGCTCGTCCTACGGTTTTACGTAGACTTGATACTATACATCATTCTGCTTTGCGAATTAGCTTGGGAGCATTTCGCACCTCGCCTGTGAATAGTTTGTATGTTCTCTGCCATTATCTACCGCTAAGTTTACGGCGTGAAAAATTATCTGCCCAATTTTATCTTCGAGCACTGTCTGTTCCGAAGCATCCTGTGCGCTCTTTGAAATTTCCGGTTAGTCTTCGGAGACTTTATAATGCCCGTCGCTCTCACGTACTACCATTCTGCGAGAGAGTTAAACTGCTCCTTCGTGATTATGGACTTCATGATAAAGTAATCCAGACTACCGATCCATTTTTCTTTCCTCCCTGGAATATTCCTCAGTTTTCATTTTTGAATCCCTTCTCTGGTTTTGAAAAGCAAAGTACTGCCCCTATTGTTTACCAGAATCTGTTTTATTCTCATTGCTGTCAGTATTCAGATTACTTAAAAATATTTACGGATGGTTCGAAATCAGATGGTCATGTTGGTTGTGGTATTGTCTTTGATACCAACATATTTAGTTATCGCCTAGATTCCTCTCTATCTGTTTTATCTGCTGAATTATTAGCCATCTTTTATGCACTACAGATGATTTCACTCTCTTCTGATCGTAAATTTTGTATATATACTGACAGTATGAGTTCACTGACAATGTTTTCCAACTATAATAATCAGATTCACCCAGTTGCCTTGGAAATCCATGATCTTCTAAGGACCTTAAAAAACAGGGATTTTAAGATACTATTTTGCTGGATTCCGAGTCATGTCGGAATCGCTGGTAATGAGCTGGCGGATAATGCAGCAAAGAGTGCTTCTATGTTTTCACAGCGAGACATCCCGTTCTGTGATGCCAAAAATATTTTTCAACGCCGTCTGTACTCCCTCTGGCAGGAATCATGGAATAATCATATTAATAACAAACTTTATGGCATAAAACCCATCATTTCATCCTGGCCTTGCTTACCAGTGCGAGAGCTAGACGTCAAATTGTCTAGACTCCGCATTGGTCACACTCGTTTCACTCATAAACACCTTTTATTTGGTAATCGAGCTCCTATCTGCTCTAGATGCCAAGTGGTTTTAACGGTTTTTCACCTTTTAATTGAATGTCCTAATTTTAATCCTCATCGTTTGAGATTTTTTAATGCTTCATCAGTCGATATGCAAATGCTTGTCGGGGAACATCCCCACAAAAACCTTTTTAAATTTTTAAAAGCAACTGGATTTTACCATTTTATTTAACATTTAACTTTGTTGTTTTTACCTTGTTTACAATTTTAAGGGTTACTGCTTTGCAATTTTATCAGTGTTTACATCCTATAGTTGATTAAATAAACTCAAAGACTATATTTTAACCATATGTCTGGCGCAGTATAGTCAGATATGGCTCTTGCGCCAATAAACACCAGAATCCATCCATCCATCCATCCCTTACGCATTTCCTTGTGCTACTCGGTCGGCTGCTTCGGAACCTATTGAGCGCATACTTTCCAATAATGCAACTATCTTGAACAATTGGCCCTCAGGGGCTCACCTACTATAGGTTAGTACGGGTGTCCCAATCCCGAGGTTCCCAGGGATCTTTACTCCCTTCATGTTCAAACTCCCCTATGCCTTCTGCTTTCTGCTGTTTATTCCTTCCCTCTACGGCAAGCGAGGGAGCTCTCCATGAGAAGCTGTCGCCGTTCTGTTTGCTTCTTGCTTCTCATGGACAGCCAAAAACCCCACGTGTTGGCCGTGCGTGGCAACCCATTAGACGGGTGGTGCACTGTGGTCCCCGGTGTATCAATCGGCTGGTCGCTAACCACTTGAGTGGTTAGTTTGCTAGGGATCAAGCGAAGGGGCTACTCCTTGGGCTTGGCGTTAAGGGTGGTCACTGTCCCCGGGGGTAGTTCCCAGCGTATAGGTACCGATTAGCACTAGGATGGATGCCGAGGCTGGGAATGACCAGAGCCGGTAATTGCCTTCCCTTGTGGGGCTCTGTGGTGGGCGGTGCCGTCGGACCCGAATCATTTGAAATATCGTATGGGCTCCTCCAAACGTGGTCCCTTCAGTGGGCATAAAAATATTCCAGTATCTCTTAACTTATCGAATCATTTTGATCCATTTTATATTTTAAAGCGAGTTTCTGCAAATAACGAAACATTTCAAACGGTATCTCCATTTCTTGTGCAAAAGGCTATAACGGCAACAGTGGGCGATGTTAAATCCATTCGTAAAATGCGCTCTGGTGACTTGCTTGTTGAGGTGAATTCTCGTAAGCAAGCCCAGCAGATTCAAAAATTAAAAGCATTGGGAAATATAGGAATTACTGTAAGCCCTCACCAGTCGTTGAATACCTCTAAAGGTGTCATTACCTGCGGGGAACTCTTAAATGTCCCTGTAGATGTAATAAAATCGGAAATGAAACCTCAAGGAGTTATAGATGTCCGCCACATCACTATACGGCGTAATGGACAACTCCTTGAAACAAAACATCACATCTTAACGTTTCAGACACCCAAACTGCCAGAATTTGTTTACGCAGGTTACATACGACGCCCAGTAAGGCCGTACATTCCGAATCCACTCAGATGCTTTCAGTGCCAGCGATTTGGCCATTCTAAAGTAAATTGCCGCGGGTCTTTAACATGTGCCCGCTGTGCAGAAAAAGGGCATGATAGCCAGGAATGTTCCGCACAGGAAAAGTGTGTGAACTGTAAAGGCGATCACCCTTCCTTTTCTCGATCATGCCCGAGCTGGCAGCTTGAAAAACAAGTAATCACAATAAAAATCAAAGATGACCTTTCATATCCCCAAGCCAGGCGTAGAGTTCAAGTACAAACTCCTATTCCTGGTAAAAGTTACGCTTCTGTTGTCCAGAAAACCTTTTGCGCAAACTGTTCGTGTAATAATTGTGTAAAATTTCACACTAATTCAAAGCCACCTGAAAACATCAGGAATTCTGATTCTGAACATTCCAACAATAGTACACTTGACAAACCCAAGAAACCACAAAAGAAATTGAAGAAAAAATTGCAAAACTCGCTGACGTTGAAGTTAGCAAAACGCGGTATTTCAAAACCGGAATTGCCTTTAAAATTGAAAAAGTCAACAGCTAAAAATTCCGTCGCTTTGGGACTTGCGATGCAGGGTATAGTTCACAAGGATTTGTCGTCCATATTTGGTGGCATGCCCAAAAGTCCAGATCGTCTTTCTCTCCATCCATCAGATGAGGATGAGGATTTGCACATGAGTTGTGAAGTTTCCGCAACTCTACCACATGCACCTATTAACTTACCTGCAATCTCGAATTCTTAATGGGTACCTTCATTTCTTGGAATTGTCGCGGCCTTCGGTCCAAACTTTTTGACATCAAGACCATTATGAACACCTTTCATCCTGTTTGTTTTGGTCTTCAAGAGACTTTCTTGAAGTCCAATATTCCAATTAAATTACGCGGTTATAATTGTGCTCGGAACGATGCAGACACTGAATCTCATAGTTCGGGAGGGGTCTGTATCTTCACATCTAATATATATCCGAGCACACCTCTCACTTTACAAACTTCTCTACAGGCTTTGGCTGTGAGAGTTCAGACACGAATTTTGATCACAGTCTGTTCTATATATTTACCGCCTCGTGATGTCATTCGTCAGCAAGATCTTGACCAGTTAGTGGACCAGCTTCCTAAGCCTTTTATTCTATGTGGCGATTTCAATGGACATAGTATTTTGTGGGGTTCAGACAGTACAAACTC
>JAPMOR010024785.1:0-22718 GCA_026543865.1 Argiope aurantia | reverse complement strand
TAAATATTAGTAAAATTATAACTCTATCGACTAGTGAACATTTAATATGAATAAAAATGGCTGTTTTGTAGAATATATTTATACAAAATCGAAAATCATAAAGCAACACCAATGGATATATATTCGAATCAAGTTTATAAGGACAAAGAACAAACTGGAAAAATGCTTTATAATACTTAATTTAAAGTAAAAACTTCCGTTTCAAAGAAATTTTAATAAAGTAATATTATAGTTATTAAATATTAATATTATTTCAAAATATTAATATTTTGGAAATTTGACTTAACTAGCATTCACTTATTTAATTTTGATATGATACCAGAGGGTAGATGTTTGGCAGATCTAATATCTAAGAGAAGCTTACTTGAACCATAAATTTTCAAGGAACTGACTTAATTCGAATACTCGGACTTAATTCTTCTTAATTCGAAACTAAGATTTTGCAATTAGAGCAGCGCATTCCCTTTACAAAATGTTTTCTAAAGCTAAAATTCCTAGCTATTTAATGCTGACAGCACTGAAGACTGTTTCATAATGTTGAGAAATGCAAAAACACAATCGTCTTGATAGTAAACGTCTTTCAGCAAATATGAAAATTGAAATGCTTAATTCCGAAGTGAACGCGAAACTGTACTCGCAATTGTTTTTGTAAATATACATACATGCTACCATGCATATAAATCTGATTATCAAATGAGAAATATAAAAAAAAGCCTTAAAAATAATCTTTTGTATTCAATTTCCTGAAGAAACTACTTTTTTTGTCAGAAAGTTTCAAAGGTTTGGTTATTAAACATTTTATTCTCTCTCTCTGTATATATATGTGTATATAGATATTGTGTATATAGATAGATGTTGTGTATATAGATATATATATATACACACAAGGTAATCTGTAAAGACCTTTCAAGACGTTTCAATTTTAAATTTCGTTTAGAATAGCCAGGGTAGAATACCTATAGTAAAATGATTATGATGGATTTATTAAGACAAGTTAGAACGCTCTTAGAGGCAAGATAAAGAAGTTACAAAGAATAAAACACAAAAATTAAAGAACATTAACTAAAAAGAAAAGTTGTAAGAAAAGAACATTAACTAAAAGAAACTGTAAGTTATGCCATAATAAAAACACTAGACAAATTTGTATTGTCTATAAAACTAGAGGAGATATTTGTGCTTAAAACTAGGAACTTTCTGTGATTTGAAAACTGGTTCCTCTAAAATAGAAAAAAGGGGATTCTCCTGAATTATTATACTGTTTTTCAGAGTTAAGCAACCCAAAAGTAAAATTGAAGAAAAAGAGAAAGTAAAAAGATAATAACGTTAAAAAATCTGATAAACGCATTGGGAGAAGGGGAATATCAGGATCCCTACTGTACAAAAAGCCATTTTCAACTTAAAAGCCTTAAAAGGGCCTCACCGATCACCCTATATATGTGTAAATTTGTATTTTTTTAAACTTTTAGAATACACAACTTTAATGCAACATTTCACTTTTACCTTTTCCCCAGAATTTGATTCGTATCTATGTAATGTATAATATTTTTATCAAATTTAAATTTTCAGTTCTATTTGATTTTGGAATGTGTAGCATTGTTTGCATCTTATCATAAAATTTCACCAGCATGCTAAAATGTGAATATTGTGCATTTATATAATAAAGGCTAAGATTTTGTTGTAAACCACTACACAAAACAAAATCCTTAATTCATAAATAAACTGAGAATTGATCTTCCCTAATATCGGTATGGAATTATCATCAGTTTCTGGTAAAGATGACACTTTCGAACAATAATAGCTATTTGATTCTTATTTTTCATGGTTCAATTAATTTTCGCACGCATTGGTATCTAAAAGTATCTGAAAATCATAATTTGAATTTAATTATATTCTAGATATTCTTTATAAACATTTGCAAAAGATTTATCTGACGAACATAAACAACTGACAGTATACAGTGTTTGATTTTTCTATTATTGTCTAAAAGTAATTTTTTTGTTAATAAAATAAGAATTTTTAAATTTTTTTCTATTTTAAAAAATAATGAATGTAATGGATTAGAGTAGATTTGTTAGATTTTGCTTAAGCAGGGAATTTCAGATTCAAAAACAGCTTAAATGTTGCGAGAAGATTTTAAAAGTAACTGCTTATTGAAAAATAAGAGTGCGAGTCTAAAGTGTTTATAGAAAGTAAAATTTATGTTTATGGAAAATACATACTGTAAATAAATTACATTTTTATAGATCGTGCAATTTAACTAATCATCAAAATGTATAACGGATTAAAAAATTAGAGCTATTTTGCCATTTGGTGCTCAGAATTATGTCCAAGTTCGAGAATTAGAGATATAAACGAACAATTTTGAGTTGTTTCAAAAGCAACAACGTATTCAAATGCTTTAAGATATGATTTTTCATGAAAGTTCCATTGAAAAGAATATGTTTCGAAACTTAGTAATGAAACTTAAATTCACAATTTTACTAGAAAAAAAATGATAATCAACAGGCGTCTGAACAGTGAAGAAAGACTAGACAAAAATTCACCTAAATCATTAAAAAATCAAATTTATGTAGAATATCTGTTTTTATTGTAGTTGTATTGCTACCTATTGGATAGGTTGTCAAAAATAAGTATTATGTAAGAATTTTTCGGGTATTTGCAAGAAGAAATTGGTCTACAACTTTTCAATTGTAGATAGGTAATATCACAAAAATGTACTTTTCTACGGCATTATTATTATTATTGTATTTTTGACAAAAGAATGTAAATAAATTTTTTTCCACAAAATTCATATTCAACTCATATAGAAAAGTGTGATTTTTTTTATTTCCTTTGTTGAACTAACTCTTTATGTTCATTTGGAGTCTATTGATGTGATTCATATAATAAAATTGGTTAAGAAGTTTGAAGAGTCTCATAAAAGTAGTACATGTATTATTAAATACATGATTCAGCAATTAGAAGATGATAAATTAGATGTATGCATGTATTAGCTAAAAGTAATTGCAGCCTCAGGATATCATTTTAATATAATGTGCTGAATATTGTACTAAAAATAATGATATTGATACCTCCTGCTTTACAAAAATGTTACTGTTCTTTTCTTGCTTGCAGTAAAGTATGATTGCAATTTTAATCATAGAGAACGTTTAAGGGATGATAACTATTCCAATTATTTTCATAACTATATTCTAATTTTTTTTTCAGAAAATTCCCTTCTTTAATGTACTAAAAATTTGAAAAATTTATTATTTCCTGTTAGTTAATTTATTGCCATCATCCGATATATTGCACGGTTGCTAAAACAGTTTCTTTAATGATGCATATGAATAATGAAAAAAAGTCTTTCAGAAATGCATTTTTCCTCAAGGATTAATTTTAGAAGCAATCACTTCAATGAAGCATCTATTTTAAAAGATAATTTTTGTATTATTATATGAAATCAAACTTTAAAAAAATGAGACAGCGATCTTATCTCTAAATACGCGAATAGATGTTTTTTCCTTTACTTTTTTTTCATTTCATACTTTGTGGAATAAAAACTATTTGTAAATATTTCAAGAATTTAATTTCTTGCGGATATTACTAAATTATTGTTCTCAGAATTTTTATATAAATCTTATTTGTTAATTCTAGCTTTTATTCCACGACATTGTTAAATGAAGCTTCCAAGTAATATACAAAATATTTAATATATTTTTATTCAGAAGAACTATTAAATTTCTGAAGAAAGAAATGCTTCTTCTCTTAAAAAAAATATGAAAAATTATACAATCATTTTTATGAAATGAGAGTAAAGAAAATATATTTTTCCCATCAAAATTTTTCGAAGAAAAAAAGTCATTAATGTTCAAAGAGACGTTTAATAAATCAAATATTGCTGCCTGATTAAATTTGCAAATGCAAAATTTTAAACAATAATATACAAGACAAAAATTTATTCATTTTGATTACATTCTTCCAGAAAAATGATTTATATTCTAAAGTTGATGTTTATTAAGCATAGTATATTACTAAATATGTTTCATATTTATATTAAAAATATTGTAATAAATTCGTATTTATTGAAATTTTTATTTGGACCTCCTTATCCCAAGTGCATGTTGTCGTAGAAATACGATTGCATAGATTCGCTATTAACTGAAGCCTTGAAAATTCTGAATCACAATCATAGATCTATACATTAGAGTATATTTACACATCAACGAAATTGAGAATCTCGCTAGGTTGGACAGTTCTGTAGAATGCATCAATGCAGTTTTGGTGAGATATATTCCGTCAATACAACTCGTTATTCCGACACTGTTGCTGCAAAAATATGTTCTCTAAAAGAGTATGGAATATTTTTGTCATGCAAGGGATAATCATCATACTTAAATGTACTCGAACTCATTATTTTTCATATAGCGACATCCACTTTCAAATGCATATTTGAATTTACTGATTAAAGCAATCCAAATCCATGCAACACTTTATAATTGAATACATTTTTTTATATTTTATAACAAATGAAATTTTATATGTCCGCTTATTTCTATAAAGTTGTAAGTAATTTGTAGACCTCTGACTACGTATTTATAAAATAAAGTGATTAATTTCAAGAAGTTTTGCGCACAGAGTTAAAGTTTTAACTCTATCAAACATTTTTCTATATCATAAGGGAATAAGAAAAGCGTAATGAGCAAAACCGTTTAAATTCAAAATTAATTTGTGCTATCGTAAAATTAGTATCTACTATAACTTACCTTAAGAAAAATTTAAATGAAGTTTGTAATGTTTTCTGCGGTTGAATAAGATTTAATCTTCTTAGAAACCGATTTAGTTCATTTATTCTGTATTTAATTCTGCTGTCGGAAAGGGGGTGACTCTCCTTAAAAAAATATGTTGCTAATTATTCACCATATAATATAGAAGCTATTTTTGGGTATTATATTATTAGATTGACTCAGTACAAGTTGAATTGTTTAAAATTTCTGCACTTTATTTAGAATATTACATGTATGAGAATCGCTCTTATTAGTGTTGCAGCAGGAATGAATGGTGTATAAACAATTTTCAAATTATAATTAACGAAATTTTAAAATGCAATTAAAAGAATATTTCAGAAGGGAAATATGTCTATGCATTAATATAAAAATTTTGACGTCTATATTTATGTATTTTTTTTCCAGACTGCATATTCAGTAGGAATTTTTAATATAAGACAACAAAAGTAAACAACAGTAAATTAATACTCAAAATATACTGAAAAATTTTAAATACTGAAAGCCATAATGATTATATGTACAATGTATAGTAAGTAATTAGTGACAGGGATCTTTATTTTTCATTAATATTTTAGCGCAATACTACCTGGACATGGCAAAGAAAAGTATTTGTCTTACGATAAACTACTACAAAATAATGAAGTTCACCTTTGCATCCACAGAAACTTAACTGTGAAGCTTGCAGTTTATATTTCTTAGTGCGTGAGTACCAGTAGGAAGTAAAGGAAATTTTGAGACATCTGTACATTTTATTAAATAGAAAAGAAATGTCTTTATTAAGTAGCACATTATGTATACATATTTTTCATCGCTTTGAAATACATAACATGCAGCGATTAACATGCAAATAATAAACAGATTATACGTTTTTACAACACTGAATTTTGTAGCATTTGGCTCAAATTTGTAACGACCAAATTTGAGCATATTAAACAGAGTTTGGTTGTAAGAAGCAGTTCCATGCCCTTGCGCAGTTTTCCAGAGGAAATTCGGCGCAATATGCATCATAGTAATCACATAAAATAGTATAACAAAGACATGTTTCTCTCTTTGGAGAGCCAGGAGGATGGTACAAGTCCTTCTTGTCATGAAAGGTTAAGACGATAAATACACATATAAAGGTTTGTGCATTGTTTTTGTCACTGAAATAGTTCACTTCTGTATATTATGAGAATGAACAGCTTATGTCTTATTCAATGTCTTCCTCGATCTCATTATTTTATCAGTACTGCAGTATAATACGTATACTTAAAAACATTTTTAGTCGCTTCCAAATAAATAAAAGCTAACGAAAGAGTTTTCAGTTGAAGATAAGAATTACGTATTGAATATGCTGATATAAATATGAAAATGTGATAAAGATAGGAAAACAAACATGAACAACACAAGATATATATAATTAAACCCCAAGTGCAAAAATAAAATAATATTTAAATGGCCCTGAATAATTTATTTCAAGATTTAAAAATAATTTAATTTGAAATAAATACGTTCCATATTTAGCTAAATACACTAAAATTAATAATTTCGATTATAATTTAAATTTGGATTTGATGTTTGTTTATTCGTTTAATTGAATAAAATATATACTACTCGCTTACTAGAATGTTTAAACTGGATTTAAAATTATGAATGAATATATTTCAGCAACTAACTTGTTCGCTGAATAACACTGTTTTCTGCATTTGTTATATGAGAATGCGGATATTTTTCCTCCTTCAACAAACTGGATTATAATGTATTTTACAATGCAATATTTCAATACAAATCTTTTCTTCATATTACATTACATACTAAATTTTCTTTTACTAAAACACTGAGAGTAAATATCATATTCATCAACTTTTCATGAACTGTTTTACAAACCGGCGTACAGCAAATATGTATAATTATACACAGCTGTAGGACGGAGAGAATAACGAATCGCACACAGTGTATTGCTTCCGATAGACACACATTTATAGTACATTCACTAAAATTTAACATTTTCTGCTAATGAAATTTGATGTTTAAATTTCATAAGTTTGGAAGAGTTGAAGGAATTTTAGATAAAGTAAATGTTTCATATCTCGCTATACAAGTATATTTAAGTCATATAAATCGCATATTCCTTCTGAAATTTTATGTGAAAAATAATTCATGCATGAAATTAACTCTGTGAATTTTCAATGTATCTTCTAAAATATTTGGAGTCAGTGGTTCAAATAAAATTAATCATGCATACGTTTTAGTAATGGGAACCGGAATTTTGATTTGTAAATACTTTTAAATTGCTTTATGAGACGTAATGTTTTATAAACTTATTTTTAGAAAGAAAAATAAGAAAGAAAAGTATCTGAAAAAGTAATTGACATTATTACTAATGTAAACTTTTAGATAACTTCGGTATATGTGTATTTTCTTTAGATAATTATTTTAAATGATAAGGAAAAGTCTCTTAAATGTTAATTGGGATTATTATGAGCGTAGACTGTTACATAGTTGATAACATCTTTACAATCACAGGAATTTTGAAAATCATCCGTTCTTAAAAACGATGCAGAAAACACAGTTTCTTAATGATTTCTATTTCACTTTAATGAATGCAGATTTATGAAATAAAATTAAATTTCATTTTCGAGAAAAGTAGTAATTATTTTCCTATAACATTACTAATTTAATTGTTTTCTTTAAACATTTATTGAAAGGCTTATAGAATCAAATTCAGCATCTAAAGATGTGGGGAGATATCTTAGCACTAAATTCAGAATATTACATTCAAAAAAGCATTGACGTGCAATTTAGGACTTTATTATTAAACGCTAATAATTTTATTAACTTATTCATTCAGAGGGGTTTTTTTCCTCGTCATTTTAATGAATAAGTTTTATTTTTCAATGAAAACAGCTAGAGAAACTAAGATTATAAAGCCTATTTATCTAAATTAAGAAATTTTATTTATATATGAATTTTGTTTTATAATTCTCGTTGAATTTGAGAGTTATCAACTCTTTGGAATAATTTTCATTGTTAATCACATTACCACATTCATTTCATAAATCACAAAGTTTAGTCAGTCTACAGAGGAAACGTATGTTGTAAATGGTGATCATTATGTAAAATTATAATCCTAAAGTAATTAAAAGTAACTGAAACGCTTTGATAGCTATTTTCGAATTTATGAAGTTAATTTTGTAAAACATTATTAGATATTTTGTATTTCAAAGATGTGTAGTTTAAATTGTTTTTATTTTTTGGGGCTTGATCTACATTTGAAGTGCTTTTACAAACATTATAATTAAACTATTCGTCGACAGTATATCGTCAACCTACGAGGTCACTACCTTTATCGTTTTTTGTTTATATTCATAGATTCCATATATTAAGTGTTTAAGGGCTGAAGTTTTCCATCATCATTTTTTCATTTCCATCAAATCATTTACAATTTTTATTCTCTTTTTTTAGATGATTGTAAAGAAGTGTATCATATTTCAATGGACCGTCGAATGGACATCCATTGTCTTCTGTCGGATGAAACGATCGGAAAAAGTAAAGTACTCTGGAATGTCTTTTTATCCTGAAATTCATCATAAATAATTACCGAACAAAAGTATAAATTTGAAAAGATAGAAATGAAATGATCTTGTGGAAAATGAAATTTAATCTGGAAAAATGTATCTTCGATAGAAAAAAAAATCGGAAGTATAGTTGATTTACCATGATTTAAAATAATAATTTTTTTTTCAAAAATAAAGGAAATAAATAAATAAGTTAATACATAAAATGATAAAATTTCCCAGATGTTGTATTCCGTTTTTATTTAATTATCCTTTTATTAGATCATATTACCATTAAAAAAATGTTTGTGAATAAAATATTCCTGAACATTTTCTGAATTTGTAATCTTTATAAATTTGAAATGCTCATAGAGAAAAATAACATTTATTAATAGGATATTATTTACTGGAAAGTTTTAGACTTATAAATTGGTAAATATTTAAGAAAAAAAGCAACAAATAAATTTATAGTCGTATCTTGAATAATCCATTTCAAAAAAGTCATTGTGAAATTAACGGAATGTAATTATCACATTCTTTATAGACTTAAGTCATTTTCTTATGCCTTTTTTCACAAAATCTTCACTTCACAATATCTTATCATTTTTACAATACTTTTGCATGAATTAAGCATATTTATAAAATTAAATGCTCTTTTGCATAATTTAGGCAGAAAAGGATTTAAATTATTTATTTGTTAATATTATTTGATTTTGATTTCAATAAGTTTATATATTTTTATTAACATGTTTGTTATTTTAAATCCCTTATAAAGGCTGAAATGATTCTATTAGGATAATTTCTGAATTAGACTCTTATATTTCCGTAGTTATATATCATAAAGCAATAACTATTAAAATTTTATAAATTAAAAAAGACAAAATGTTTAATGGAATGTAATTGTTACATTTTCTTATGACTTTTTTTCACACTTCACAACACTTCGCAATATCATCATTTTTACAATACTTTTGCTTTTATAAAAACATTAAATGCACTTTCGCATAATTTAGGTAGAAAATGATTTAATGTATTTATTTGATGATATTATTTGATTTATATTTCCAGTCTATATATTTTTCTAAACATGCTTGTTATTTTAAATCCATTATAAAGGCTGAAATGCTTGTATTTAGATAATTTCTGAATTAGACTCTAATATTTCGGTAGTTATATATAATAAAGCAATAATTATTAAAATATTATAAATTAAAAAAACATGTATTATTGTTATAAATTAAATGTAGTTGTCACTCGGTTTAAAGAATTATAACAGATGTCATCGAAATCATTTAGAGAATTTAAAACTTATTATCAGTTTTATTACTAGCATGTGCATCCTCTATTGAAAAGTTCTATTTTCAGCATATTCATTTTCAAGTTAATATCAGATAATTTTATAAGGTACAACACATAAGAGTAATTGCCGTGGTGATAAAACAAGGATCATATGTGTTCACAAATTAAGTGATAAAATAGCGTATAAACACGAGCTTGCGGTAAAAGAAATAATCCACACCTATATGTACAGCAAAGTTCGCATCTCAGTCATAGAAAGTTTGTGACGCTGTCACATCCTGGCGTTTCACGCTGGACGATTATAAAACGATGATTGAAATAAATGCTGTGTTTCTCATCATGAGTTGATTTGAGAGCTCCACCATTCTCCGCGGATTGGAAAAGTCATCACACCATCATTGAGAAAAATTAAGAACTGAGTCTTTATGAAGGAATGAGTAATGGAAAGCTCATGAAAATATTAATAGCTCGTTTTTGGCACACCAATATCTATAATACACTGTCTATTTAGCACAGATATTTTGAAATAAATGATTATATTTTCCTTTTATATTTAAAGGTTCTGGTAATTTCCTGATAATATTGTAGGGGCCTCAACGACTTGTAAAGATAAATCTGATTGAAGATGGATGATTGTTTCGTTTTATGCTGCATTAAACATGTTCTTTAAAATATAATTTCATGCTTGAAATATATACATGATTGTTAGCATGCTTGGATCATGATTTAGAATGCATGATTGGATCATGGTTTAGAATGCATACCAAGAAAATTTATGTACTGTAACAACAGTTTTTCTTAAAATTACAAGACGATCCTTAGAAAGTCTTTTCATTATCAGGAAATTTCTTGTTTCACTTTATCATAATCATACCTCATTTCATAGTATTTTAGTTCAATTTTTCTTCAAAAAATGCTTAGAACTACTGAATGATGAGAAGAATATGAAAAAGACGTCGGAATTTGAAAAAAGATAAAGCCCTATGAAGAAGTGTAAATTCTTCCTATATGAGATAAAATGAAAATATCAATTGGCATCAGATTTTTTTTAATCCTTTTTCGTCCAATCCGCGGATTTACCAAGATTTTTAATCGAATAATAAAATAATAACGACCCGAAGTTCTTATTTTAACTGACCCAGGCGTAAACATCGAGTTTACTTTCAGACCAGAACTTGCATTCTGTTTTATTGATGCTTCCGAAAGTGATATTTCTCGCCAAATTGGCAATCTTCTTCGGGAAACGCAGCCAATCGCTATCGCCAACACTGTCGCCGCTTGATTTCACAAAGTTAGACACCATATTCTGTACAACTTCTGCAAAATCTTCATCGTCTTGGTCAGGGTTAGCTAGAAATGTTTCCATGTTTCCAAAAAAAGCGATTAGATCCCACATATGGAAACTGTATTTTGCCGAATAATTGAACAGCCGCACCTAAAAAAGAAAGTTATAATTTAAAATTTATTTTTAAGTCGACAATTCTAACAACATACAGGCATATCAAAATGTCTTTTCAGGTATGAAATGAAGCATAAAGGCTTATATTGCCCTTATATTGTATTATTAAAATTGTATTGCATTTGTAGATCATTTGGCTACAAATGCAAATTTAGACAAATATTCCATCACTAGTTTAAGAAAAGTTATATTTTTATTAGGAAAAAATATTCATCTTAGTTATAAAATTTTCATATTCAAAAAGACAAAATAAAGTCCTTTAATTATAATGGGATCTGAAATCAAATACCCTAGCAGCACCACGCAAATACTGTAAAATATTGTATGACATTGATCAATATTCCATTGTATAATATTGTAGAATATTGATTAATATCATATGATATCGCACAATATTGTACAATATTATGCAACAAGCTATGCTACATAGGTAGAGGCAATTCAACTTAAAAAGTTGACAATTTCGTTATAAATGACTATGCAATGTTCATTTCTTAAATATTCTAATTCATAAGTGTATTTTAAATTAAAGATTTTTAAGTATTATGAATCTATCCAGGCATGTGAGAAAAAAAATTATATTTTGAGATTACGAAAAATTTTAGATGTTTCTTGAAAATTTATCCGATAAAAAATAAATCGAAACAAATTTCTTTTAAAAATATAGTTAGAGATATTTAAATTTTTTATTCAAATAATGCGAAGTGAAATTTCATATAAAAAACAAAGGAATTTTTGATGCAAGTATGGTAATTACTCCCATTTTTTGAAGAAAATGAAATCAAAACATCAATTTTTTTCACGAAATTGTACTGTTTTTCTGAAATATGTTTCGAAGATATTGCAGATCACAGATGATTTGTACATCATAATAATTTGAACAAATTATATTCTGAAAGAAACTTGTTATTTTACTGACAAATATTTTCATTCAATATTTAATCAATTTAAAAAAAAGTTTTTAAGCACATTTCCCAAAAAATATATATCACCTAAAATATAAATAAAAGTTAAACATTAAGTTCAAATTTGTATAAATAATCTATAATTGTCAGCATATCACGTTTTCTTTTCTTTCTTTTATATATATATAAAGAAAACTTTATGTATAATATATGGGTTTTATTCGTTTTGTGATAGATAGATAGCGAGTCACTTGATCAATGACATTCAAAATTTATTTTTCCAGCATTACCTGAAATATTTAATGAAAATCATTATTTCACTATAGTAAGTATTTATATTGCACTTGGAGGTAAAATGGTGACAAAGAAGTAAAAGTAAAGCTTTAATTATAACAATATTGTTTGTTAATTCTACTTTTAGAATCACCGTTTGTGGAAAAATAAATGAATAACTTTCTGGTGTTCTTCGTTATCAAAAAGTATTCAACGTGAAATATTATATCGACAAGTATCTTTTAATGATATTATGAAAGACTGGATTAATTTGTTATTTTTTGTAATTTCATAGTTTAATTCTTCATTCGCAGCGTAAAAGTTTAAATTACCATGAGACTTTTTCTGAAATTTAGCTTATACTAATATATATATCTTTTTTTTAATTTCAAATCGAGCTTTCTCGTTTATGACATTTTGAAAACACTTCATTTTGCATTTACTGTTGTTGTCTGGAGGGAGAGAATCAACCTCTCAGAAAACTCCACTTACATTGGAGACAGCATTAGGATTGTCGAGCGAACGCGAGTAGAAATAAAAACATTTTTTTTTTTTTTGAAAATGTAGAATTAGAAAATTTTGGTAAAAATATTTTTTAAATAAAATTCAGTAAATTCGTGGTAAAGTTGGGCAATATTTGAGTTTGCAGATTGTAAACTGTTTCTTTTTATCTAAAGAAGGATCAACTGAGCTGATTAATCGAACTAAATATGAGAAACGAAATAATTAATTATGAACTGCACACAGATTATTACTGGTTTAATAATATTTTAGCCAAATTAAATTTATTGCTTTCTAAGGCGATTTATAGATGATAATAATGTGCAATGAAAAGTACAGTACATGTTTAATCAAATATTAGTAGTATGCATTATGCTCTGATTTCATTTTGTTTATTTTTAAAGGTACATTAAAAAAAGTATTCAAAAAAGACTTTTTGAGTGCTACGCCATTCAAGGACTGATATACGAGTACAAGAAAGCTAACTTCATTTCGATCCAAATATTGAACATTCTACAGAAATAGGATTTTTAACATCTTGGAAGATCTTGACACCAAGAACATCTACATTCCAAGTTCTGCCTAATTCGGGAAGCAAGAAATACTCTCTGGCTCTTTGCCTCTTTCGTCAAAACTAAAACAAGAAATCAAATCATTCTACTTCTGTTTCAGCTGTATGCGCACGAATCTGGCAGAACAGAACTGGAGTAGCTCCGTTACTGTGCAAACAAATAAACAAAATTTCCTGCACTGCTGCTTGTAAAGTGAATCAATTCAATCAAATTTGTTCATCGAGACTTTTCTGGAAGGAAAAGGGAATCTGATATTCACAGCGAGCCTTCAAATCAATACGAGAGGAGTTCTACATCCAAACAATGCTTGATTGAATATGTTACTCAATACAAAAACAATTGATTTAGTGTATTTCCAAATTTCACGTTTCAGAGAAAGAAATGAAAAGTTCATTACATTACTCAAAAAAATTCATAAAAAAAAAATTTTTTTAAAAAAAGTGGGAAAATTTTAGTGGTTTTTCAAAACTGAAATTTTAAGTAGAATTTTTATTACATTTCAATTAAAAGAATAGCAAAAAAAATATGCCTATGTCATAATGAAAATATTTCATTTAGAATTCGATACTAAATTCGATTTCCTAGAAGATTCAATTAAATTGGAAATGTGAGTTTATTATATCACCCATAAAAGTTGAATGCAAATGTAATATATATGGTTGACTTGGACTAAAAGAGGGCCTTTCTTACAAAAAAATATAATTTGATTTCGGCAAAAAGAAGAAAGAATGAAGAAAGAATTTTTAAGAATGAAATTAATTCTGCAATTTTGTGCGGCAAAGACTTCATTTATTTTGAACAAACTATTACCATGAATATAATACAGGTAAAACAAAAACGAAAAAGAAATATGTTGTCAAGCTAAGAACAGCTTAAAATTAATAAATTAAAATAGGAAGGAGCAAAATAAAAATATTATAAATAATTAATTAACATCAAAAAATAAGAATATCAAAAATCATCATCAAAAATAACAAATTATCCTCATTAAATAACAAAATATATTAACATCCAAAAATAGGAAAACGAATATTTAGGAACTAATTATCACCAAGACAATTTAAAACAGTAGGTACGTCAACGATTCAAAATTGCATGTAAATATAAGTGTACGTAAAATAATGAATAGAAAAGAAAAAAATTCTATTCAGCTAATTATGTATTCTTTCTTTTCGTGTTATTCTGGTTTTGCCTTAACAGTTTCCTTCATACATAATTTTTTTTCTACATATCTTTTGATTCAGCTAATATTTCTTGCATCATTGGATTGAAATTTATTATCATTAGAAAATAAAGTAGAATGCTTTATTTCATCTAAATTATTTAAATTTCTTAATTCATTTTTCCAGCATATTCTTATTTTTATTGGTATTCTCGCTATCATTATTATGCAGAGTGGTCAAAAAAAACAATTGGACACCTCTTTAACTTTTTATTTATTGTCGTTTCTTCATAAAATTGGTGTCGATAGAAATGGACCGAGAGAACAGGTTTCTTGAGATGGACAAATTGTCTCTTCTCTATTGGGTTGTTCGGAAAGTAATTTCGTTTTTCCCCGACTGAGGATTTAATTGCATTTTTTTGCACCCAACTTCACATTTAAGCAGTATCATTTTTATATGCTTTGAGAGCTCATATAGCAAGGCTTGTGTGTGAAACATTCCAATTCATTCTACGCAGTAGTTTTTGGTTGGTGCCCTTTTAAATATGGAGAGCGATAAGCAGCCTTTTCGACATATCTTACTGTTTTACTGCAGAAAGGGTAAAAATGCTGTTCAAGCCAGAAAGAAATGGACCGATGTGTATGGAGAAGGTGTGTTGACAGTACGCCAGTGCCAGAACTGGTTCGCTAAATTTTTTAGAAGGTGAAACCTTCACCTCAAATGAGGAGGTCAAAAACCACCTCGATCCATTTTTTGGCAGCAAAGACCAAAAATTTGATGAGCGTGGAATGATGCTACTACCAGAAAGAGGGCAAAAGGTGTTGAACCAGAACTGCCGATATATAATTTGGTAAAGTATTTGTTTATTATACGAAAACTGTCTTTCATTTCCACACACACAAAAAAAAAAACGAAATTACTTTCCGAACAATCCAATAATTCTTATTTTTTTAGATTTTCATAGAAAGCAATTTACTTACTTGACGGCATGTTGCCAAACAATGATGCATATTGCAGTGTTGGAACCGATACATTGAGAATGACTTGAAGAAAAATCATCACAGTTATCATTCATATTTATGACCAAAACCATCCTTTCATATTCTACAACGCTTTAAAACTAATTATTAAATCTATTCGAAGACACTGACAATATGATTTTTGTGAGCTTCAGCTATACGGATACTCCCAATAAAACTTCTAAAAAGTTTAGCAAGTAGTGGCTTCAGATGAAGAAGTCAAAGCGCTTTTCACTGATCGAATATTGATTTAAAGCTGCTGGAGTGGTATATCAACGCTCATGCCGGAAAGACATATTGAGCGAACCCACGAAAACATACATAATGAACTGACCTTCACCTTCTATCGCTTCAGCGTATAGAGGTTAGGTTATGCATGTTTAAAATTTTCATCGATTAAGTCAATATTTTCCGACACTATGTTTCATTTCAGATTATGTACTTTTCTTAATGAATATTACTAAACCTGTGAATATGCCTCCAATCATTATTAATTTGATGATGAGCGAAGCTAACAAATCCTTCTGTAATAAATCTAATGAAGTCTCTATGGATGGAGAGACGAATTGAAATAAATATTCGATTATTCTTTGCGAGCTTGTTAGGTTATAAAAAATTCTGCATATTAAAAGAGATTAATAATAAGGTAAAATTACTTTTTAAGAAACAGAATGGACACAAAATTTGAGTGGAATATAAACCAGTTGCGCTGTATAACTTGTAATGAGAATGAAAATATATACATTGCACAATAAGAAATAGTGTTGAAAATGTCTCATTTTCAAAATAAAAGACATAATTAAAATGAAACCTTTTTTTTTCTTCTTAATCCAGAAAATACAAATACTAGAAATAATACTAACAGCAACGAAGAATTCAGATATATATTTACACATTTTTCTTGTCACTTCCTTTACTGAAATTGTTCGACTCTCTATCTTGCATTCATTTATGTATAGCTTTTCAACAAATTTTTTTCATACTACCTAAATTTGTATTAACTATAAATGTAGCTATATAAGCTACGCACATAATAAATAAAGCAAGTTCAAAATCGGAATTTTGCATTAAAATAAATTAATTCAAAACTCAAGACACCCTACACATTTTTAAGATATATTATTAAACATTTTCTTTACTCATTTTGGAAATATGATTCTTATGTATATTTATAATCTTCTTAGACAATATTTTATGTAAGAATCATTTTAATTTTATTCTTATCTTATTCATTTCTAATTAGCTAGTGTCTGTGGTTTAAATTCTGTTTGAATGGAACTGTCGACAAGCACGATACTTCTTATAAGTGATAACTTTCAACCACAACTACATAAATTTTAAGAAATTTATTGCGACAGTAAAAGAATTGCAATCTTAACGTCTCTAGGGCAAACTTTTAATATATCTGATTTGCATTTATATTCTTTGAAATACTGAAGATATCTAAAAGTTTATGAATAGGGAACTACAATATTTACATCTCTATAGATAATTTATGCTATGTAGTACTAAATAATTAACTATTAAATTTTACAGCAATACAATTTTTTTAAAAATATTTCTAACTTCAGAGCAAATGATAAATATGTAAGGATCAAATGCGTATCATTCATTTGGCTTTGAATTCATATTATTTTTTTATATTTATGTTAACTGTATTGCGTGCAAATTATAACTCTGGAAATATATATTAACGAAAATTCTGTGATATTCTAGAAAACAATAATTTATCAGTAAAAATAGTATTTCAAAATTTCAAATATTCTATAGTATTTTTTTCCTCAAGTTGAATTCTTTATAAACTCGCAAGATAGTTACATTAATTCTAAAGTTACAACATCTAATTATATAGATAGGATGGCTTTGTCTAATATTTTTTAATTATGAGAGAAAGTTGGAATGTATTAAAAACTGAAAGCATTTAATATATAATGCTCTATATCGTATATTAACCTGACTAAATTATATTCCAAGATGCTTTTCTGTGATTTAAGAAAATACATTTCTTATTTCATTAATAGGATGAAAATAAAGGAAAGAGATTATTTTTAGTCAAATGAGGAATAATACTCACTGCAAATTTACAAGAATTTCTCTGTTGAACAATAACCATGATAATATGTGAAATAAATAATTCATCAGTAACCACTAATTCTTATGTTCCAAGATCAGAATGAAAATTCTTGCAAATGGTAAATAAAATATTTGAACCCTTATTAGCACTTATCCTACTTCAATTTCTGTCAAGTTTTTACACTAATTAAACTTCAAATATCTGTTTACTTTCCAAACTTTTTATTGCATCCTTGCTGTGAGAGTGAATTTAATTCGAGGAAAGGAGAATCTTCAAGTGCAAGGCTTGTACAATCGATAAAGTGGCTTTATTTGAGGGATAGCCACTCGGGGTTGGAAAGGAGTATCCGAGGTGCTGATTTGAAAGAGTTAATCACCAGCTTCGAGGGACCCCATGTGTGAACTGGAGCAGATGTTCAGAGTGAAAGTGTATTGCAAACTGGATGGTGGAGGTTCTCTTTAATGGATACTGGGCTGGAGGTCTGCTATCTTTAATGGCAGTCACAGGTTTGTAGAAATCTTGTGGGTTATTTTAACGATGAGGATTTTGGAAATTTCTCAAAAACTTTGCGAAGGGAGAAATTAAACTGAAGTGTTTAGTCTAATACATTACGGATCTCCGTGACTTTATGGTTTCTGAAACTGCGCTTTTAATAAAACTTTGCACATATAAGGATACGATGTTGAAGCGTTGCTGAGGACAACAGGCCATTTGTTCCTAGTTGCGGTTCTATGAATCTTTTAGATAATAAACGGTAATTTCGAAGACTTTGAAGAAATGCTTATCTCTCCATCACAGATATTCAGAACCAGTATCATAAATAATTTAGTCATTTAAAATTGCCCAACTCTTTCATGGATTGTCTTCAATATTTAATATCTCTTGTGAAGCGCAATATATACAAGAAAGAGGGAGGAGTGAGTTTAAAATAACTTTCTGTGATTTCACATACAGATTGTAAAAATCATCGTCGATTATCTTATATAATACCAGATAAGAGAGTCGCTGATAGGAAAGACTTTAATTGATGAAGCTGAAAATAGATCAATAATTCCAATGGATGCAAGTACAAAAAGAAAAAAAGCTACAATTCAATAATCTTTGAATTATAAAAATGTACATGCAGAAATGTTTGACAATCAATATGAAATTCCTCAGAAAATAATCGTTTTTACTTCTAAAAATCATTAAAACTTAAAACTTCTAGTATATTTTTCCTTTCTCGTATATGAAATGTAAATAAGATATTGTAATCATGAAAATACCTCAAATTTAAGATTTTGAAGACTCTCCAGATTTCAGATTTCACAGAGTGAAAGTTAACTTTGGCATTATGTCTGTCTCTTTTTGTATAAGATAACTCAAAACCAGCTTTGATGTAGATGACATTGGGTACATCTACCTCAGAGGATGTCTAAACGCCATACTGTTCGAATTATAACTACAAAATAGCACAATAACTACAAAACTAAAAGAACTGCAAAAATATAATTTGTGCACTGGTTTAGCACCTAAAATGAAAATTGTTATCGGATTTTGTATCAAATCTGTCAAAACGTTGAAAAACCCCTATCGGTAATTTAGCAAACATGTAAGCGTAATAACGTATAAAAACTATGATATAAATCAATGAAATGTGGCACGTGATCCTGTAAGTAGAACCGTAGTTTTGAGTGAAAAATACCATGCAAAATACTCGGAGGCTTATGAGGGGTTTACAATTTAGAATTAAAAAAGGGGGAATAGACCTTTACTACAGAGTAAGCAAGAATGTTTAGGGAAACATTTACCTTTGGTATAATTATATTTTGTTGAATTTATTGCCCCAAGACTTCTACAATATGCATACGATAACTGGTTTCATTTTGTTCGTTACTTTTAGCTGAAGATGCTACTGAACAAAGAACATTGTTTTATTTATCACCCCTTCTTAATTTTTAAACAAAATGTTTGAAGATGGCTCATATTTTCGGTGTTATGCATATATTAAATATTATATCCATACTTCATATGCAATACTACATGCGTATATTAACCCTTTCTAGGGCCATGGAGTTATGCAGATTGCATAAATTCTGACAAATTTTAAATAAGACAAAAGTTTAGATGCTTTAGTTCTTTATCTCACATAAAATGGTATGACTTGATTTGTCATTTAATTATGATTTAGTTTAATAAATAAATTAATTAATCAAATTAAATTTATTTATTAAGCTAAATGAATCACATTTCAAAAGCTGATCTCAATCTTAAAACCATTTTAATATACAATGATTAGAAAAAAAATGACCTTTAAAGGGTTAAGTGGTTTATTTTAATTGCGAATATGTTACATTCTATATATGATACTACTTCTTTCCCTAAACGCTGACTCAAATCACTTGAATATTAAATTTGCAAGAAAGAAGAAATGCGTTGCTCGAAACTTAGTATAACTGAATAGTATATGTTTTTTAGAGCAAATACTTTGCTCCTCATATTTATTTAGGAAATTCGAAAGAAAAAAAAAACTTTTATTTTAATGATTAAAATCTGTACTGCTATACTTACTGAATTGGAAGGTCTTTCTGTTAATATATATCGATAAATTGATGAATGTGACACCTTCGAGAGCTGGTTCGCTAAAGTGTTAACAGGACAGGATTGTCGAATATCTGATACCATGGTTGTGTAAAGATATTCGGCGGTGAAGTTCGAACCTACGTGAAGAAAATATTTTGTATTACGAAAAAAATAATCCTTTAAAAAAAGACGAAAAATAATTTACAGAGAAAGAATTTAGAATTTCTAATGCTTTCGCAAATAAATGTTGAGTACTATAAAATATTACATTAAAATTTCCATTACTTTCTTTAATATCCTGGAGCTTCAAGTTGTTGTTAAAGTGCTCTTTTTTCCTAATTCCCATGAATATTTTAAATTTGCAAATGTTGTTAACTACGAATGCAAGAATGAATGTTGAAATTTATCTTCTTTGCAATGCAAAAGAGTAAAGAATAAAATTGAAATAAAAACTCTCCAAATTCTTATGAAATATAGCAAAATGGAATCAAATAAAAAAAATCGGAAAACTTTTTCTCCATACAAAAGGATAGCAAAAATTACCATATTTTTATATACTCATTTCCATTTATTGAAAAACTGCATATATTTTAATATTTTAATGTACCGAAAGTAAGTAAAATTTCTAGTAATTTGTAATAAAATATTCAATAAGAAATAGATTTATTATAGGAAATGAATAATAAATTTTTTTAAAAACATATGAAATAAATTGCATGCTAGAAATATATAAACTTAATTATAATCATGCCGTCATAAATTGTTCAATTTATGATTGAAATTAAGTAAAATTTATGTACTCCAAAGATAGCTAAGAAGTTCATTTTTTCCACACTTTTCAAAGACTTTAATTTCTTACTCTTCCTTCGCTATATCATTAAGTATTATTTTTATGTTCTTTGAAGTCATATTAAGATCATCACTAATTATCAAAAGAAAAAAATCCCCACCGTAATTTTGCTCTTGTTAACTTACCTGCAACATAATATCTAGCATAGAAAGAAAAATAAAGAGGCAAATTAATGTTGGAAAAACTTTCTCATTAGAGACCTTTTAGTGCTTTAATGTTAGAATATTAATGAACATGAAGCCAGACTTAAGAAATTAAGGTAATTCGTATTTCTGTACATTCATACATTACATAGCGTCAAAATGAAAAATTACATACGTGACTAGGTTATTAATAATCTGAGACACATTATAATATTCTAGAGACGCTGTACTTGCTTAATTATAAAAAATGAATAATTGATTTGCATAAAGACTCATTTATTTAAGTTCCCATGTTATGATATTGCTTAAATTTTATTTCATAAATATTTAGATTAAATTAATAACCATGTGGCTTAAGCTAAAATTTTCATCACAATATTGCCATATAAATTTCATGGGAAGCTTTTAGCTAAAATATGGAACATCATGTATCTTGTTTACCAAACAGTATGGGCTCGGGATCAAATGGGATTATTTCACTTAAAATAACAGGATAGATTTTAAATAAAATTAATTCTGTTTATAAGACTCTCCTATTGTTTCAGTTAATCCAATAAATAATTAAACATGTCTTTGCATATTTCAGTTTCATTTATGATTCATTAACATATATGAATTTTTAATTTTACTTCAATGAAAAGGGCAAAATAACACGCAACTTTCTAAAAGGTTTAATTTTTCCTATTGGCACGAATCCTTTCTTTCAGCATTTATCAAACATTCGAAAAAAATTAGTAAGTTATCAATTCCATCTTGAAATAGCTTTAGTTTTTTAATTAAACGTATGATGCACACAGTAGCGGTAAATGCCTATAAAACTTTACAAATAAAAGAAGCATATAATAAAATTTTGATCGTGTAAAAGAGTGAATTTATGAATATTAATGAACGATTTGAATGCGTTTAAAAAGTGCTAGCAAAATTCGTAGGTGAGATTCCTTTCAGAGGAAAATCCCTTTGATGGCAAAAATCCTTCTCCCTTGAACAATTCCTTCTTTCCTAAACATTGCTTCAGGGTTTCACCATAAGGAATGCATAGGGAAGTTTTGTTTTCTCGATTCCTTCCAAAAATGAAGGATGGTGGAAGGCATTCAACCTTGGCGACATATATAGGAATCCTGAACTTACATATAAAACTAAATTTGGCCAACGGTTGTGGCTGGTCGATTGGATCATTCATTTTCTTTATTATTTTATACATACAAGTATTGTGATTCAATATATTACCTTTTTGCCATTTTACAAGATATAAGTATTCAAAAAAATAATGAGATTGACTAGCCTTTATATTTTTTCGATTTCTTGTGAGCATACTTACTGTTCGACTGCAGTGCAGTTCCATTGTAAATTCGGAGAGCCATTTGACTGACTTGCAGACCAAAACTGTCCAGGCTCGTAGTGACGTATTTCTTGTACTGATTCCATGTCCAGGTGGGAAGATCGTCTGGCCCGGGCCAAAAGTCAACTGCTTGAGCTGCTGAACCTGAAAGAAATGTATTGAGTTGAAAAGTTAAGTTTTTGTTTTTAATCCTTAAGGGCTTCGAATATTTACTGCAAATAATTTTGTAACTAAAAAACATTATGAAAGATTTTATT
>JAPMOR010024743.1:0-11764 GCA_026543865.1 Argiope aurantia | reverse complement strand
TAAATACTTAAAAATGTATATAAAATAACCTGCTCATCGAAGAATGTGTTATAACATTTTGTAAAATTTATATATAAAAAAAATTATTAATGTAAATATAACAAGCAAATTTTTGAAGTCCTTAGTTTTTGAAAATTCTGGTAGATATAGAAAAAACATTTATTGCGTAATTAATTATGTCAATCAGTTAATCATATCATTAATGACTTTTTCAAAAAAAAGCATACAAGAAAGCTCTGTTCGAAGTTTCTTTCTAGAAAATATCAAATACATTGCAACAATAAGAATTCCAGCTGATTCGCAGGAAATGCTAGTTGTGTTATATTTCATCGAAATTATATATTCGTAACTTGATGATTCATGATTTCTTTACCAAAACATTTCTCTCATACATAGTGTACGAGAAAGTATAGTAATCGTAAAAAATTCGAACTCGTGATTTTGACAAGTCTCCACGTTTTAGACCTTTCTGAGTTCAGAAAACATATTTATAGAAATTGTCCGTCCGTCTGTGATGAAGATAACTCAAAAATGCCTTAAGCTAGATGGTTAAAATTTGGTATACGGCATTCACACCATAATTGCAGATTCTTATCAAATTTTGTGTAAAACCTGTTCAGAAGAAGTTCGTCTGTTCGAATATAAATTAACACGATAATTACAAAACGATGAGATCTAGATAGATGTAATTCAGTACACAAATTTAACATCTATAGTGTAGACACGTGTCAAATTTTGAGCCAAATCCAACTACGGGTTGACATGTAAACGCGATAATTCAAAAATGCAATGACTTAAATATATCGAATTTGATATGAGGTTTTGTGACTACAAGTGCAGTTTTGTGTTAAATTTCTGTTTCAATCGGTTGAAAAAAACATGTCTAAAATATAAATTCGGTTTTTGTGTACTCTTAACGCATACTGGAGATTTTTCGCCAAACATGACACTACATATTCAATAAAATTACTAATTTCACGCCAAAAGTTAATATTTCCTAACTATTGTACGCCACTGCCATGTAAGACATTCTCTGACATGGCACGTTTTTTAGAGAGTATGAGAGAAAGTTTCGCGGAGATCTATCCTGCTGGTTTAAACATTAAACTATGATAGGTATTAAAGCCTTGTTGTTTTAATAATCTTATAGCTAGTAACTTTATTGTGTATATGAGTCTTCCTAATAAAATTGAATTCAAATTGAAAATAATTTAAAGTGTGCAAGTAATTTTTTTTAAAAAAAAATTGCCTGTTGTTTTTTTGTGCAGATAATATGCAGAATTTTTCTTCCCTAACTTTCAACAGTAAGCTATATTTAATATAAGTTAATAAATTAAAATGAAAATCTATAAAATATGCTATTAAATTTCTAACAAAACAATGAAATGGTATGAATTTCACTGGGACGATAAAATCTGTTGTTAAAAATCTTACAATAAAATATTTTTGGAAAACCTGTCAATATTCAGAAAAGATTTGCACGACAATTTCATTGGTAATTTTTCAAAGGTAATTTTTTAAAATAGAGTAAAAATTAATTTTATGAAATTATATTTTGAGAAGATATTCAGAAGAAACGCGAAACCCTAGCTTAAATTTTAATTAATTATAATTCAAATAAAAATTAATTCACTTCGAAGTGCATGCTTTCTCTTTCTAAAATATATCTGTGCCAAATTGGGGAATTCTAAATCAAACTAATTGTGTTGTGATCCTCAACACATGCATAGATTCTTCTTTCAGAATATATAACGAGATATAATATAACGAATCCTTAAGAGATATAACGGATCCTTGATATACTTGTAACGGATCCTTGATACTACCCTATTCAAAATTTGAGCCTTAAAAATCATTATAGTATATTTCATGATTTTATTATTAAATCTGTATTATATATTTTAAAAATAATAATTTCTAGAAAAAATATTGTTATATTAATCATTATTTTGTAATAGTAATCTAATATGTAATAATTATATAATGGATATTCGGAAATTATGGCTGGAAAATTAATGCATAATTAAGTAATAATTACATAATCAATATCTAATAAACTACAAGCAAAGAAAATCGAATATTAATGGAGAAAATTGGATGAATTAGAAGGCTCATTTACTGAATTTTACGAATACTTCATAGTTTGGAAATAATTGGAAACTTGTTATCATAATGTTAAATTAATGATTATTTTTAAAGATTACGCTAGTTTAATAATAAATAGTTTAAAAATTGAATATATTTTATTTAAGAAAATGTATGCATATTTTATATATTTATGAAAATGACTGTTGGTTTGACATCATTATCTGTAAAAAAAATGATAAAATGTGGCAAAAAAAAGTTTCAATCCTCAATTTTATACCATTATATGATGCATTCAAATATTGAAAAGAAAAAAAAATCTGCTGAAGATATTAAATTTTGCTCGAAATTAATTAATATTAATATTTTAAAAGTAATATTTGAAAATTACATTCATTTAATATTCGGTGTATGAAAATATATACAAACATGTTTTGAAAAAGAAAGCCGTAAAAAATACCCTATTGAAAAAAAAAATTAATAGCGAGTAGCAATAGAATCAATTGCCAAAATAGTGAGTAGAATTAAAACATACCTGTCACAGAATCCATCTTCGAAAAAAAAAAACCTTCACGTGCTTAAAATTCACATTGATTGGCATTTGTATTTTAAAGCAATCATATTTAATCAATGCTTAAAAGATAGCAGTTTTCTTTATCGCGTCTAATTTAGTTCATTTTCATTCTTGCGAAAATAGGCTGTGTAATGCTCAGTTTTCAATTTATCATCTTTTCATAGCAAGTAAATCTGATGATAGGAGAGATCCATAAAAGAAATGCAGTATGCAAAATAATATCCTCGATAATATTATATTCTGGATCTGAAATTAATTGAAAAATATCTTGGCTTTTTAAAAAGTAATATCAGCACAAACACATTTATTTGAAATTTTGGCCAAAGTATTCAACTCTGATTCATAACACTACGAAGAAAATCTTACCAGAAATAAATTCTTTTGGTAAAGATATGTATAGTCTGTTAGTTCCATGTACAACATTCCTCCACAAGCAAAATTATGAGCGATAATTATACCTACCGATTGGACACTCCTACGTTGATATACATGAAGATTTACTTCCAGCTTTCATTCAGAATAGTTTCGATTCTTAAAAATCATTAGTAATCTTTTCCAATTCTTTTCAGAATGAATTTATACTCACCGAGTTGCTTGAATTTTATTAGTTTTCATTTTTTACATTATTGAATTTTTATCCATAATTGTACATGATTTTTCTCTTTATTTATCTTATTTCTTCTATTTTGTTTATCTTTCCACTTAATGGCACTTCCAGTTCTAATTCTTCGGACTTTAAAGAAATACAAATGCAATAATAAGGAGCATTAAGAAATTTCCTTTCAGTTTCTTTGTATTAAACCCGATAATGCCTGTAGGCTGGTTTACTATCTGCAAACTATAGCATGCATGAAGAAAAAGATGAATTCAAAACTCTCCACGAGGCAGATCATTGTACTTAAAGCTACCAAATTTGGCATGCAGTTGCTTCTTGGATAGTAGGTTTTTACTAAAAAAGTGTTTTTTGAAATATGAATTAGAATGTTAATTAAAAATTAATATATATTTTAATGATTTTTTCATAACTTCGGAACATATTACTGCACAAAATTATTTATACACCACTTTTAAAATGTGAAGAGTAAGCTTTTCAGTGACATCAGGCTTATTTTTGGGCATTGTATTTTCCAATTTTAATAAATGTTTAAATGTAGCAATACTTTTTATAATGATAATTCCTGGATTTCTACTCACAAAGGTGCTTTGTTTCATTAAACATAAAATTTAAAAATAAAATAAAATTACACGAATAAAGTTAGGCTTGATTCGGTTGCCGACTCCTAAATAATTTTATTTTTATTATAATGACGTATTTTTCAATTATTTTAGTATTCTTTCACATAATTAGCAACAATAATTATAAAAATTCACTTATAAAAACTTACACCTTCTTGGGGAGGGAAAAATGAGGAAGAACAGGCCAAAATGCAATCAGCTATTTTAATCCCGGCGTATCGTCACCAGGCAAGTATTGCAAAATTTGGAAAAACATTTTTTTTGCTTTTATTATAGCTGATTGCATTTTGGTACAAATTGGCTGCATTTTGGCTGATTGCATTTTGGTACATTTGGTTGCTGATTGCATACATTCAAAAATTTAAAATTCAATAAACTGTTAACACAGAAATTTGCGAGTATACATTCCAACTTTTTCTCGTAAACATATATAGAAAACGTGAAACATAGCTATTTTCATAGAATTTGACTTCGATTAAACTTCTTATGAAATTAAGTTTTTTAGGGAACCTCTTAAAACAGAACCAATTAGACGAATAAAAATTCAAATGTTATTTTTAACTCAAAATTGCAGATAGGAATAAAATTTTGTCTAAACTCAGTATGTTGAACATAAGAAAATAAAATTTAGCATGAAGTTTCGACTACAAAATTGCAAGTCTGTATCAAAGTTAGAATCCAATCGCCTGAAAGAAAGATATTAAATATTCGTTTTTCTTCACTTGTACAACGAAGCTAAATACAATTTTTTTACTAAACCCATTAACAGGAATTCTATTCATCCGTTCGTATACATGTGAAAGAAATAATTCAACATGCTGGAAACTAAGAAAATAAAATTTAACATGAAGTTTTGATAACAAAATTGTAGGCCTTTATCAAATTTTGTATCAAATTGGCTAAAAGAAAGATGTTAAAAAATTCAGATTCGTTTTTATTTTCACTTATACAACGAAGATTAACACAAATCTAATCATATGATGGAAATATATGAGAGCATCCAAAAACTAGAAGGGCCGCGGTAACCTGGTGGTATGATCTCGGCTTCAGAACCAATTCCACCGAAGAACCGTCGTGTAAGCGGGTCTGGTGCACGTTCGGGGCCAAACGCCCTCCCACTAGTGTGGTGTAGAAGCTTGGAGTAGGAGGTGCCAAGTCAGGTTTCGTTCTCGTCATCTGACCGCGGTTCAAAATGACGAGGTCCGTCACAAAATATCCCTAGTGTTGCTTTAAAACCGGACGTTAATATATGCCTCATCTTTCATCCTCTAGAAGTAGAAGCAGAACAATTTTCAGAGGTTGCTAGAGATCATTGCACTTCGCAAGAAAACATTCTTTTCTTCTTCTTTGTGAAATGGCATCGTAGGGTAATGCGTAGGACGTACAAAGCAAAAACAAAACAAAAAAAAATTCCAACCACTTTACTTTTCCATAAGTTTTTGCATTGTTGATGAGGTTAGTGGAGCTTTCGGAAAAACATTCCGAAATTTCAGAACAGCAATGCAAAAGTAAGAACAGAATACAATATACGCTTACAGGCTTAAACGCAACAGCTGTCCGGCAGCAATCTCCTGTTGTTCTCCAAGAATTTCTGTTAACAGCACGACTTCGAACGCCCATGCCACTGAGAGGTCGGTAGCGATTTTGGATTCTTTCAGAAGCTCCCATATCTCCAATTAGTTGCTAAGAAGACAGTATTTCACAAGAAACTTTTAGCTCATTATACGCTTTAACGAGCCGGTAAGATGTTACTCAAAGCATCTGTTACTTCCTGTTATGTTACGTGATTTCTTAAAAAAATTATTGCCTTTATGGGCGGTGGGGTTTCTGTTCTAAGCTGCCTTGCCACCTTGTAACAACAGTTCGAGCCACCCCATAAATATAAAAGTCTACCGTTTCGACCTGTGACCCTGAAAGCTGTTCTCCCCCCCCCTCCCTTCACCCCATGAGCTACCTCAGTTAGAAGAGACTAAGAGTGCCCCCACCCCGCTTCTTTTTGTCTTGGAGGGCGTACAGTGGGAATAGGACTTTTTGAAAGGCATATATTTGATTTTCGTTTCTTTAGCTGAAGGGGGGAGAGGGGAGGTTAAAGGTCCAGAGAGCTGGTTTTGGATACATTGTGATTCATCTTCTGTTTCAGGTGCAAGAACGACTCGCGAGGATTTGTTTTGCGTAACTAAAGAACATTTATTGCTAGTTGGATAAAAAAAAAAAAAAAAAAAAAAAAAAACTACAGATTGCATTGCATCTGGTATCGTTCTTACCATTTGATGAAATTCAGATTGATATCCAGGAGTTTATAATTCATTATAAAAAAAACACTTCGATAATAAGATTTGTGATATTCTCGTTAGATTCGATATTCTTGAGTTGAAACCAATGATTCGGAAATAAAAGGAGACGTTTTAATTCATCTATGAATTGGGTACACAAAATTAATGGCAAATATCTTTTACTTACTGTTCTATTGCCTACATGACTACATTGTATTGTTTGACAGCGGATTCTAAAACCCTTCGCGCTTTTTGCACATGCGTTAGGATGGGTTTAATTTGACAAAATAGGGGTGAGAGGAAGAATGAAAGGAGGAGATGTTTATATTTAACAATAAAATAAAATGCCGGAAATGCGCACATCCTTCCACTTCTCACCCTTTAGTAAGATGGAATCGTCAAAAAGTGGTCGTCTCAAGATACTAAAACTAACAATAATTGTGATAAATATGAGATCGCCTTTTCGTAATCTTACTGAATGCCTTTGTATCATTTTCAAACCACAAAAATTACATTGATACCCAAAATTACATTGACAGAGATCCACGTGCTAACTTTTTTTTTTTACTTTCTTAAAATCCATATTAAGATAGTAGAAAAGATAAGGGGGTTTAATGCCCTTATTTAAAAAAAAATTTGAATTTATATTATGCTTTCTTTATTTAATTACCGTTTAACATGCCTTATTGATATTGTACCTGATTACTTTAACTCATTTTACTTCGAAACTGTCTTAACTGAATTTTTGATAAAATTTACTAAAAGGTAAATACTTATTTGACGCAGCATTACTTATATAATGGCTTTTGTATCATGAAATCCAAAGCCCCACCCACACCAATTGGCATGAATATTCCAGTTTCCCACTTTTTAAAGTCATGCATCCAACACTCCGGTTGTGAGTCTATAATTTGTTTTATAGTAAGATGCATGAACATTTCAAGTTCACTAAGCTGACAGATTCTTTAAAAAAATATTAATTTCTTGAATGCACATCTTTCAGAAAATGATCAGATTATCTATAGATAATGCAACATTAAATTTGATTTTCTACATTTCAGTTAAAACTTTTTCTCTTCTCAATGAAAATGCCATACGATATCAAAGTCATGCAAAACCATTACTATGCATATCATCGGGCATTTAATTGCCTTATACACTTTCCTGTGAAGACTCATTCATTTTTTTTCTAAAATAAAATTCGAATGACACACATGACAGTGAATTAATTCCATTAAATTTTTAAATTTCTGGAGAAATTTGATTTACATTTTTAAAACTTTTCCTCTTGAGAACTATAATACTTATGAATATTAACATATAGTTTACTAATTATTCTCAAAGTTCCTCAAAATTATCAGTGTCTGATAGCAACTCCTGTAGCGTGGAACAATGCTTCGCAACGCCCAGCTAAACCAGGAATCGCTCTTGAAAAAGATTAAACGGGCTCTGTATCGAATTAACACGGGGGGAGGACAGATTTTTCTGCGCGATTTAATTGCGGAGAAAGGAAGAAGAGTTACTTACGTTAAATGGGTCGGCGATCCCATCGTCCCTGCCCGCTTCGCTGACCCTCCCCCCTCTGAATCTCCGACCCCAGGGATTTCGATGGTGTTCCAACAGCAAATCGTTGGGGCGGATTGACGCTGCCTCTGATGCAGAGAAATGCAATTAACTAAACCAGTAGAGTGACTGTAGGCAGACCAGAAGAGTGACCGATGGATGGACGGAGCTTCCATCGGTTCCATGTTTCAAAGGACATTTCGGTATAGAGGAGTTTCAGTTTATTTAACTCGTTAACTGTCATATCACCCATATTCGAGTGACAGCCAAAATTTCCATTCAGTGTAGAAATGGATGCGAGTAGAACAAGCCTATACTCAGTTAATATCACCTTGTTGCGATATGAACTAAACATGTGATTCACACTTTGTTCTCTGTGTGAATATCATGTGATTCAAGCCTATTATCTAATTCGATATTCTCTTCTGTATTGCCACTAAACGATAACAAAGAAGTAAGCATCTTATTAGATAGTTGGTCCAGTCACTTGCATGAATCATGAGAGCGCATGCGTTAATCTGTAACAACTTTCAACCTTTTAAAAGGCCACGAAACTCTTAAAACTTTAGACTTTCTTCATTCTCGGAACGGAAAGAATTAAAATCGTGAAAAACGCTGACCTCGAAAATTTGATGGCTCTTCATATGTTAAAATCCCATCATTTTAATGATGACAGGTGAATTTCAACTTAATAACTGAAACTAGTATTTCCTTGTGCACTCTTTTTTTAATAGATATTATTTACGATTGGCGTTACTCTTTTCAATCGTTTAATCAATCCCTCAATGATAATTGTTTTAGTGACTGGATTAAAGCCATCTCAAAACTGTCAAATGTGTATTATTTTTCTTAATATGTAGAAGATATTGCCTTGGAATGTACTTATGTAAGTTTCGTAAGTAAATATTATGTTTAAATTTTAAAATTTTAACAATTTACCAAATCTGTTTCAAATAATCGTACTTTCCTCTTAGCTTGGATTTGTAGTATCGAGTTCAGATGCTTTCGGACAGTCAGACAGGCACACTTCCTGTGAATGGATTTCGTTCAAAGGTTGATAGAAATCAACAAAATTGGTTATAATTCTATACCTGAAAAAATGTTTTTGAGTTACTATGTTCACAGAAAGACAAAGACTGGCATAATGCCAACAGTATGTTTTTCAAATCACAGTGACCTGATGGCATGTCTTGTCTCTGAAGAAAAGACTTAATCATTAGGATCACGGTTACCTAATAGTTAAGTCCGATCTTCATCTTGGGTGGATTTCGGGATGGAAATTTGATTCTTCTAAAAAAATTGTTGTCCATACAGACCTGCCTTTGAGGTTCTGTTGGTGCGGCATCGAAATTTAAAGAAGGTGTAAGTGTGGTTCATGCCATTGCGAGTCCATTTCCCAAAATGATGAGGACAACTCCATTCTGTCCTTCATGTAACAACAGAACGGAAAATTAATAAAAATGATCGAAATTGGAAACAAATATTTCTTTGTTCTTCATTATCACAAGCGGGGCACTTCAGCCCTCGAAGGTGATAGCAGTGAATTTCTTTGAATGCAATTATTGGAGCATAAATGGAAAAAATTGCATAAATCTGAATGGTCCAATTATTTCTTTATTTACTTTTTTGTCTCTGAGAAGTTTAATAGCACTTTCCTGTTTAGTTTACATTTAATTATAAACAATATCGTCCGATACATTTTAAACGGAATAAGTTGAATAAGTTATTTCTGTAAAACACACTTCACTGTTCATGCCCTGTCTTGGAAGAGAAAATAACATTACGAGATTACCCCCCCCCCCAAATGAATTATGAAAGCATTGAATCAACAGAATTATATTTGGACCTCTGTCGAATAGGTATCCAAATATTAGAATATTGAATATATAAGACTCATTTTGAACATTTATGTAATGAGAGGTCTTACATCAGAATACTGATTGTAAAGTAAACGCCTTTTTGAACATCTATCTAATACGAGTTCATATAGTAGGATATTAAATAAATAGAAATCCTTTTGGACATAAGACTCACTTTGAACATTAACATAATAGGGGTTCATAAATCAGAATAATGAATAAATAGGACTCACTTTGAACCTCTATCTAATAGAGTTCGTATACTAGAATGTTGAATATATGGGACACATTTCGGACCTCTATCTGGTAAGAGTTCATATACCAGAATATTGAATATATATTACTCATTTTCGACCTTTATCTAATAAGAGTTCGTATACCAGAGTATTGCACATATAGGATTCATTTTGAACTTCTATCTAATAAGAGTTTGTATACCAGAATATTGAATATATAGGACTCATTTTGGACCTATGTTTAATAAGAATTCGTGCATCAAAATCTGTCGATATTAGATATAACTCTTTAAGAAGGTATATACAATTATAAAGTAAAATTTAAAATAAAAATATAATAGTTTCATACATAAAATGTCAGTTGATCGATATCTAACATGTACTAGGTTATGTATCTGCTAGATAATATCAACAAGAATTATATATATTAACTGCAGTTTCTGATCAACCTCAATGACTGGTGTCTTCCAAGTGTTCAATTTATGCTCATAGTATTTTAAGGTCAATAAATTCACGTGAGCTGTCCTTTTCTAACATCAATTCTAAGAACTGCAAACCTAGAAGCCAGATTACTGATGCCGACTTTAAATTTATTTTAAATAAAAGCCTACTTGCCACAAATCAGTTAGGAACACCATATTTTCATTGAACCATCTTCTTTAATTTTTTTTCTATCTTAACAAAAATATAATTAATTTTATTGCTTCCCATTTCCTATTTCCCTGTGTTTTAAAACTCTATTTTCAAGTAGTGATTAGGGGAAGGTTTGACTCTTTTGCCTAAAAGTGTACCCACCTAACATATGTACTTTTGCGTAGGTTAGTATTTCAGTTCATAGCCCGATGTTTAATAAGCATCGAGGAGAAAGGGGGATCGAAAAACTGGCTAATGGGGGGGGTTAGGGTCCTGCCAACCACCAAGCCTCCCCGCTGGTCTGCTCAGTGGTATGGAACTGACTACCGGGTTCAGTTAATCTTAGTAAAACACTCTGAGCCACTTGCGGCTATGTTGCTATTACGTCACTCAACACTAGTCCCCTCATGTATCCTTCTACTTTTTTTTTTTCAGAAGCGGAATCGTCCCATAGATCACCGTATTTATAACGCGATCCTCACCGCGCGATCTATTTTAAGTTCAAACAAAAGATGAGAAGTTTTATAAAAGAATAAACATCGAATGGTTGTTAACACAGACACATATTAAATAATAGCCGTTCTTGGCGATTAGCTGATTCGCCTGGATTATTGGTAGTATTTATTTCTTTGCAGCTCATTATTTATTTAGAGTGCTGGTAACCAGTTCCAAGTTAATTCATAGAACGACATAAATATGTCCAGTAATACTGGATAGTGGACCTGTTCAACCAAAATATGGTGTCCAGTGACATTGAACGGTGGAAGATTAATTTTATTGCGTTCTTAGTTGCTTGATGTTCATAATTTCCACAACAAAATATTTTTCAGTATCAAATTATGTCAGATATTAAAATCGTATTATTTTATTAACTTTACATCTATTCTGTTTGCTGTACACATGAGCCTTTTTGATGGAGACGAACCTCGAAGCATTATAATGTCTTAAAAACAGAAATATCTTGTTAGTCTATTTATAAGTGTAAGATATCTTTTACGGTAAAACAATTCTATTTTCTGATCCTTCCTGCAAATTCTTCAGATATTTATCCAAAATCATCATCCTTAGCCTTCAACAATGGAATAAAAATCACATGCTTTACGTTTGGTAAAGCAATGAAAACGATTTGAATTTCGTTGCCATAATATAAAGTATTGCCTGAAAATGATGCAAAATAAATATTTTAAATAATTATCGAAATTGGAAAAAATTTACTATAACTTAAACGGCATCATTCAAATGAGATTTTTTTTTTAAATTTTAAAATGGTATGAAAATTATTTTTCTGGAGTAATATTTTTGGAA
>JAPMOR010024739.1:85192-105883 GCA_026543865.1 Argiope aurantia | reverse complement strand
TCGTGTCCGGAAGTTGTTATCTGACTTTTATGAAGTTACCACCACAAATCTTGAATGTGAATTTGATCAAAAATGAAATTGTCTCCGATATTTGGATACCTTAAAAATATTTAGATAAATATCAGCGCTGCATTTTTAGCAATTCAACAGCAATACTTTAAAACAATTGCAGTATAATCACGTGATGCTACAGCCACGGCGTCATATATCCGAACTATCTTCCTTTTGTCCATGGAAGATAGTCCAGTTAAAGCGAAAATGATGACACGTGATAGCTTTATTGTTATAAAAACTCGATACGGTCCACTGCGTCTCAATCTGATTGAAATTTTCACTATATAACTTATAATTTCTAGCAAAGTATTATAACACATAACTTTACTTCCTCGCATACAAAAAAACAAGGTATTTTATTGCTAAAAAAATTTGATAACATGATTTCCATCAATTTTTTACGTTTTAGATTTCCTTGAATCCCACAAACTTTAGGAATTACAATAACGGATTACTAATTTTAAAAAAAAAAACGTTATTTTACGCCAAAGCAAACAATTCTGATATTGAATTTTTAGCCATTAGATGGTAGAAAAATTTTCATTATAAAGTTCATTAAACTTCGGGACAATTATACAACTGGAATGTCACCTTGGAAATCCATTTCTCATTGAAATGTGAAACATAATAAGCTTCTTACGGTCTAAAAAGGATTCTGCCTGTGAAATTTACCAATAAATCATTATCATCACATTTTCGCTGCTTTTAATCTGACAGAGAGGTAATGTGTGTCAGGATTCAAGTGCCTACGATACCTTAAGATTTGATGCAAAGTGGAAATGTTAGTGCTATCCACTGTATAGACCTGTTTTGGCTCCTAGGGATTTTTTCCCCCCAAATGAAGGAGCATTTATCAGGATCGAGATTCCCAAGTTAGTGACAACTTAATCATGTGATCTAATAAATTCCTCAAACAGTTCGGTGCTCAATCAGTTATATACTCATATCTCTCTTGTATCCTCTTTATATTGTATATCAATTGCTATTGAATACATTTTTATTGAAATTGTAACTTTTTTATAAGCCTATATATATATATATATAGATATATATATATATGAGTATATATATATATATATATATATATATATATATATATATATATAAGTTGATAATGCAACGAACTAAAACGAAAAACGAACAGATTAATTATGTGGTTTTTGCAACAAAATTGTAATTTCTATTAAAGTTCAGGTGGGAAATTTGCCAACCTTTCGATTCGAATATGTTGTACATAATAAATTAGAAAAATGATGGGATACATGTTTATAATTTCGGCATTTGTAAGTATTAAGTAAATTTTAAATTAAATCATTTCAGAGGTTGACTGCCTGTCTCACTGTGTTTATTTATCAGAATATAAAAGCGATAATTCCAAATGACAACAAAGTAGATAAATAAAATTTGGCATATTTTCCTTGACATCAAAATTGAATATCTGTATCAACTCCTGGCCTCTATAGGTCTAAGGAAGAGGTCCAAATATATATTTGATTATTTTTATTGTGCAACGAAAATACAGAAACACCATTTTGTGTAAGCATGTAAGAAAATCGAAGAGAGTGCACTGATTGAAACAATAATGTTTACAGGAAATGAAATATTTCAAATTCCAAATGTATTTTTTCCCATCCCTTCGAAATACTCGCAGAGAAACGCATTGGGAGTAATCAGAAACAACTTATCTTCATATATCAGGTAATTTGAGATAATTGTTTCAATGGATGTTTACAAATCTGCATTTATTTCAGATTCACCGCTGAAGATTAAATCTCTAGCAGTTTCTGCAGATAAAGAGAATAGTAAATGTAAACGTATAATGCAAATGCAGCGATAACATAAAGGCAAGTTATTTGAGATGGAATTAACATAAAGTTTCGTGTCCTCATACTCTGTCCAAATTTAAACTTTATGCTTTGTTTGCAAATCTCGTTGGTTCATATTCATTTAATTTATAAAATTGATGGCTTTCGAAATAGAATATAAAATATTTTATTCTTTCGTTTGAATTACATTTATTGTTCTGAATTATTTCAGTCTTAATAATCAGTACCTAAATAAATAAATAAAAGACATACATAATTGTCATAGACTATTCATACAATTACGTGACTTTAAGTTCATCTTCTTATATTAAATCTGAAGAATAAAGTGATTTGTTGTAAGAGTTAACTGACAGCCTAAGGCTGCCAGGTGTCAATTGTGTAGACACCTGATAAATTTTGAACCAAATTCAACCACGGGTTGACTACCTGTACTTTCAGAAACACGTAAACGCGATCATTCAAAACCACAATGACTTAAATATATCAACTTGGGATTTTGTGACTGCAAGCGCAGTTTTATGTCAAAAATGCTGGTTTCAATCGGTTGGCTGAAAACGCGTCTGAAACACGAAACAGATTTTTGGATACAATTAATGCACGCCATCGCCAAATAACACGATAGATTCAGTTAAAATAAAAAAAAAGTTGATATTTCAGTAAAATAATTCAGTAAAAGTAAAATTAATTAATAATTCAGTAAAAGTAAAATTAATTAATAATTCAGTAAAAGTTATAATTTCAGTAAAAAAAAACAGTTAATATTTCGTAAATATTGTAAGACATGTAAGGCGTTCGCTGCCATGACAAAATTTTCTTGCTTACTCTCTAGTATGCAAGAAAATTTTGGGGTAGACCAATCTAGTTGGTTTCAATGGGACTTATTTCCAACGGCTGTAGAGTTGCTTAAAATTCCGCAGCAGTGGAATAATTAGGGTAAATGGACCCCAGAATACAATACATTTTTTTTTCCCTAAGTCGTCATCAGAGGCTTTCTGAGGGCAGATAGCGCCTCGATAATGGCATTATTATTATTTTTGTCTCTTAATCGTCATCAGAGGCTACCTGAGTGTAAATAGCGCCCCGACCATGGTATTATTTTTTTCGCCTTTTCTTCGTATTTATTTTAAAAGACAGGCATATATGCATTAATGCTTTGTCTCTTTAGTACTCCCCTAAAACCGCCACTCAGATGCCTCTATATTCCTTTTGGCCCTCGGTTGGTATCGGAGGGTAAGACCTTTCTCGGAAAGAATCGGTATAGGTCTCCGTAAGACCTTTTCGGGGCTTATAAAGCTCGTCAAAACTGGAAATTCCAATTTTTATTAATAACATGCCAAGAGGTGCAATTTTATTACTGGAAAAATCAATAAGTATTGCCTCAAGCAAATTAACTCAGAACAAAATGGGAACTTAAGAGCTAAAACATGACTTCAACGAAATTGAAAAATCATACAAAGCAATATTAATATTTCTTTTAATAAACTTAAGTTCGAACTTCCTACAGAAATATATTTAATTCGATAAAACTTGAAAATAAGAACTTCATTCGTAGACACAGAATACTTGCAAATACTCACAAATACATTTTTGACAACATTTAAAATTACTTTTAATCTTTCTTTTAAGAAATACATTGTTTAATGACTACAATTCATCTCGAGGCCGTACATGAATGAACTCAGTGAAATCTTTTTACAGTGAATAGATAATTTCCTATAATAAAATTCATTGAAAGTAATAACATGAATATAAATTTGCATCTCATAATTCAGAACACTTATCGAAAGCTTTTAATGAGTTTAAAAAATAATTTAAAGCTATCTTCAAACCTATATTTACAACTATCTAAGGCAAAACAATTAAAATTATTTGGATTTGTATTGCAGAGTGAGCACAAAATCCTTCATTGATAGCAAAAGGTTAGAATGTAATAATTGTTGAAAGTATTACTATTAAACTTAATAACTGCAAAAGTATTTTTGAAGGTATTTTTCTTTTTTAATCAGTGAACGGATAGCGAAATATAACGAAGTTCATAAATATAAGCACTAAATCCAAGCTGATATCAATCCTATTAGCATAAAATGCCCAACAACAATGTTACGATATCGACACGATGTTGGCCGGCATTCAGAGTGTTGGACAACATTGCAGAAATATCGTACAATACTCGTGCTAATAGGGAACAAGCGTGCAATAAGTATAGAGATTGCACAACCCAAATAACCAACTATCTTCAAAAGGAATTTAGATGTTCTTAAAAGACGCAATTCTCTAGATATTATACCGGCAAAACTGAAGTTGTATAGCCCAATTCCTGGAAAATGGTTTTCAAAGGATGGATCGCATTTGGGGTCAAGCTCTCTAAATATCTCTATTAGCACCTGAGACTAGAATTTCAATGTGGAACATACACTGAAATTTGTAAAGATAATCGAACATTCTTGCAGTAGTTACAATTTATAGATATGCGCATATATCTAGGCACAATAGTTTCTATGTAATACATTTTTGTAAATTTTTTTTCCCATGCAATAAATTGTGTAAAGAAATTGAATTTTCGTTTAACATAACCAAAAAATGCACTGAGCTTTCTAACTTTTATATAGGAGTACTGTGATTGAAACTGCAGTTAATAATGTGATCGAAACAAAGCATTAATTGGGATGAAATTGGTGAAGAACTATGCCGTAAGTCAAGAGTGATGTGACCGTCGTAAACAACACCTTCTTCTTCAAACGAAGCATCTTCCACGCTGTCAATTTGATGTCTTCTTTGTCTTCGAAGAGCTGAGAGCATTTCTCAATCGCTTTCCAAGTATTCCTTCCATTATGAATGTCGGGGTGTCTTAGCAAGGACTTTCTTAGCACATTGCATTCGATTTGCAATTTATCCGCAAAAAGAATTACAGCTACGTATAAAACACCGCTCTCAAACGTATAAAAGACTGCACAGACTACGTACTTAATTTCATACGTGTCTTTCGAATATTCAAAATAGAGCGTCAGAGCTCTGAAAAATTCCATGAAACATCGAGTCAGACACAAAAGTATGGGCAGCGACAAAGCAAGGTCTAATTTCACAATCAGTTTTATCAGAATGCGGTAGTATTTCCGAACTTCAGTGTTGCTCAATTCTCCCGCTTTTAATGCAACGGTGAGTTTCGTCGTGACTCGGCTAAGTTCTTTGCAATAGCAAATGTAAAATGAGCCTGCTGCAAGTGGTATGCACCAATTAATGTATTGCTGTACCACAAGCAGTAAAAAGTAGATACCTAGATACAAAAACTTAGATTGCAGCGTGGCTTGAAAGATTATACAACTGTCAAGTTCAGGAGCTGATATCACAATCCATATTACAGCAGGGAGAAAAGATGCAACGAGTATCAACCACGGAGGAGATTTGATGAATATACGAGAAGATAAATTTGTTTCGAGATGTAAATGCTTCCACATAAATTTCAAGAACAGCAGCAAGTCTTCCAGATCTCTTTTTTTGTAGCGAATCGTCCACCAAATTGCAAGAGCTATGGTTTTTGTAATTATAGTAAAGATTTGCAGTGAAGACAGAAAGTCTGTCAAACACCAGAAGTTAGCAATTGTTGTAATGAACCACAATAAGTGGAATTTCAAAGAAAGTAGAAGTAAAAGCGGTTTTCTTATTTTCCGATTTCGAACCGAAAGGCCATTGATATTAAATAAGAATAGTACAGGTTTCATAGAATCGATGTGGTATATACCTTCTGGCAATTTCTGTATAACTTCTGAGTCAGGAAATGCTATTTCATACATCATAAAAAAAAGGACAATTTCCACGAAATTTTTTCAATTACTTTTTGATTGCTGCAAATGTAAATTTATATTCGCGAAGAAAAGAATCCTTCCTCCATACAGATGAATTAACAGAAAGTTTGAAATAAGATGTTGTAGGCAAGTATTTATAGAACAGAGAAATCGAATAATTGCGAGAAACCCATAAACATATTTGACAACTACAATGGATCACACTAATGGAAGCGCCTTTATTCTTTAAGTAATCTGTTGCTTGATTTATGTCAATGAGCTTTTACTGCCAACGCAATATTTGATACAATTATAGCATAGATGAAAGATTTCAATTAAACGAATTTTTTTGGTATTAAAATTTCCGGTTAGACATAAATGTCATACTAAATACAATACGATAAATATCCATTTATTCTAAATGGTCATTATTTTCAACTAATGCTGTGCGATTTCCTAAAAGAAAATTGAGAAATAGGCATCGTTTAACTTTTACTTCCAATGTTGATTCAACATATGTATATGTCTATTTGAACATTAATTTTAGGAAAACAAAATCGATTATGATGCCATTTTAATAATCAAGTTATTCCACGAATAAAAACATGATTTTTTTTTTATTTATATAGTAGCAGGGAATATCAGTTACGATCAAATCAGAATGGAAATGATTGATCCAAAGGCGATTGATAATTGCAAGTATAGGCTTTCCTTACAAATAAAATGATTTTTTTAAATTTTCTGCCAGATAGCACTGACCAATATCTTTATGTAAATAATTTATTTCTGTAATTAATCATGAATTCCTCAATTTATAACATTTTAGATTTTTTAAAAAAAGACAGAAAATCTCCAATTACTTTTATTTCAATATTGTTTGATTTTACATCAATTTAAGTTACTGTATAAAAAAATAGAACACATCAAAATATTATATTTTTAACTATAACACATTTTGTTTTTTTTTCTCAAGATAAAAATAATTATAAAAATTTAAAATTCACTAAAATTTAAAATAAAAAACACCATAAACTTACCATTATATGCTATGTATGTTATCCAAAATTTTATCAATTTTAAAATTAAAATTGAAAATTATATATAGAAATTATTTAAAGAATTGTAATTCCATTGTATGAAATTAAAATTCTATAAATTGAATTCAGCATTATAATACTTTGTTATTAAATAATTATTAAAGTGTTTTACAGAAAATGAGTTTTAGCTTTCTTGTATTTCCACACAAGACACTTTTAAGATAGTTAATAAAATATTTGTGCCAAAAATAGTAATTTAACATCTATGTTACATCTGCAAACACATAAAATGTGGAAATTATTCATTATTAAATAATCTGATGTTACTACAAGCACTGTGAAAACATATTAGTACTGTTCAAAACAGTATTGAATTAACAAAAATTTGTTAAGTGTATAACTGATACAATGAAAGTACAAATATCAACATCAGAAATGTTTCATTTACAAATAGAACAACATATAAAAGTTATGTAATAAAATAACACATCAAACTTTTTAACAACAGAAGTGATAATATTAATATAATAATTTTCAACATGCTGTTTAAGAATTAAAAGCTTTAAGTACATTAGATTATTAGTGAGAGTTAATTAAATAAATTTTAATTTTAGTAATTGTTTTTTAAAAAAATTACAGGAATACTGCTATTTTAAAATATGTGGACATTGTTTGCTCGTATTTATTTATGATTAATTAAAATTAATTTTTATAAGGCAGTAAGTATAAAAGCAGATTTTAAATAAAAAATTTCCACAGATATTTATCATTTAAAAAAGGAAACAATTAAAGAAATTTAAACACAAATAAATTATATTTTTTTGACAAAATTAATACAAATAAATATGATTAATTCAAACAATTTTAGTAAATATTTTATTTACAACTTAGTGTCTTTTTAATAGTAGTAATTATTGTTTTAATCTGTAAAAATGAAATAGATAAAATATTTGCTTATTTAAAATTGATTCATAAATGTTTTTGAAATCTCTTTAACATTAAACATATATTTTTAAAATTTATATTAAATATAAGTAATCATTAATTACTTCATTACTAAAGTACTCTTTGATAATTAAATTTAATATATTTATATCATCTAAAGGTTTCCTGAAATATTTTATTTTATGACACAAACTTTTTTGATTTTATATTAATTCGATTTCAAGTCCCTGGGTGCAATAAAAGTAATTTTAGAAAAAAATTGTACCTATTTTGTCAATTTTTATGTGTTTTACAAGAATGTGATGCTATGGAGTAACATAAATTAGCTAAAGAATTCCTCAAATACAAATACATTGAAGGATACAATCGTGATTGTTATATAAACAATCACAACATGCACATCTCTATATGCACATACGTTCTATTTCTATGATAATTTATTAACAATAGAATTTAAAATTTGTACTGTCATTTTTAAATATTGTACTTTCAAAAATGCATTTTTTATAAATAATTTTATGAAGTTGGACAATACAAACATGATGAATAAGATATATTATGAATATTTTCCTAAAGAAAATAAGATTTTAGTAAATGTAGCAGGTACAATAGAATCTCACAAACACCATAAAAATATAAAACTCAACCTGCAAATTATAAAATATTTTTTATTTCTTACTTTTAGCTGTGTGGTTCACAACAACTTTCTACTTGGAGCTTTATCTAAAAAAGATATTATAAAAGAAACATGCAGATGATAATTATGACAGGTAGATGAAACAAGATAGAAATTATCCTATTTCAAAAGATAATAAAATTATCACACACAAGAAATGGAAAATCATATCTCCTTATACAACAAAGGGAAGAGCATACAATATGTTCTTTTCTTGAATACTTTTACATTTAAATGCATTAAATATTTAGATTGCTGTATGGTTGTTAGAATTGAGTATGCATTTCAGACAAAAAAATTCCCCCCCCCCCCAACCATTTCATTTTAAAAAATTTTAATTCTAAGAATACAATAAAAAGTAATTTTCTTTGCTAATTGCTTTTTCCGAATTACCGCCTTCATAAATTGTCAGGAAGACAGCTATTGGTTGAATTTCATCAAAATTTGATACAAATCTCCTTTTCTGTAATAAATCTATATACCAAAGTTCATTCCAACATCCCTTTGTGTTATTGAATTACTGTGTTCACATACAGACAGACTATCCACAAATGGATATCATCCAAAATTTGACTGAAACCAGCAGTTCTCCTGAAGACTAAATTTCATCCTTCAAACCCATTGTGATTTTGCTCTACTCACAGACAGACATGAACTCATTTTTTTTCTCTGCTCAGGAAGTGTCAAATGTAAAGATTCATTAAAATCCTGAGAAATTTTGTTATTTTTTTTGTTGATGATAATACTTTTTTATATATACCTCCACATATAATTATTAAAAAAAAAGAGTAAGAAGGTTTTACCCAGTAAAAGAACAAAAGTTTTTTTAAAAATAAGCAATGTTATTCTTCTTCCGGCATATTTAAAGACAGGATAAGTTGGGAAGCATTTGAATTAAGACAGCTTTTAAAACTTCAAGTTTGAATCTTGCTGGAAAGAATTTTATTTTTAAATAAAATTAGAGATAATTATTAAAGAAAAGCATCAGGATTCTTCAAAAATCCTCAATGTAAATAAAAGATTATATCCATTTATATATTTCTCTGTTCCATCCTTTAATATATCATAAAGAAATAAATTTATACATAATATATTATAATACCTTTTCTGTCACGAATGTTAATAATGCCCTTAAGGAGTCAACTCTGCAGCCATGAATGATAAATAATATAAAATTGGCATTACATTCTGCAAAATACAGTAATTTACATTAAATATATACGGCTTTACTATATCAAACGCAATTTGCAGAGCGATTCATGTAGTAATATATTTTACAAGTAATTTTTGTATTTGTATTTGGACAACTTTGCTATGAAATATACCATGAATTCAAAAAATCAGAAAAGGTAACTCAAATATAGACCTATACATAATTTTTAATCAGAAGTCTACTTTCATCTGGTATCTAACAATATATTATTAGCACTTTTACTAAAATATTGGAAATAATCTTACAGAGTACAGCTAAAAATATTGATTTTTGAAATTTAAAAAATTCTGCTCGAAATACCATTTTAAATCCAAAGGTTAGATAAAAAATGATTTTTTTTCTTTTGTAGAGGTAACAACAATGAATATCAGAAACATTATGGACTTATAATTCTAAAATTTTATTTAAACATTTATCTACAGATAAAAATGCAAAGTGTCTTTAGACTTTATAATTATACATTTATTTATTAAGGTATTTACCTTCCCATACATTTTAATTATATTACAGTTCATTGGAAATTAAGATACATTTTGATTAAACTGTAAAGATATCATTAGCCTGATTAAGTTTTTAGTAAAGTTTATCTGAGATTTTTGATATAGCCTGTGAATTGTCTTTAGATAGCCAGTTAACTTTTTTTTAACTAACAATATTCAGTTTCAGTAATAAATTATTAATAAAGTTATAATTGTTTAAATAATGGAAAAAAGTCTTTACAATTTCATGAATTGACATGTGAGCATAATTAACCAGATTGCACCACAAACTTAAATTTAAATAAAGTACACATATCAGTATAAAAACAAATCTCAAAAGCATAATTAAACACTCACATTGACTTTTATAAAAATCTTCAACAATTTTAATATATAGCAATTAACAACAAAAAATCTTATAAAAAGAATTCAATTACTTAATCTAAGATTATATGCATTTCAAGTTCATATATATTTATAGAATATAAGCATTTAAATATTTAATATTCTTAAAAGGTAAAAAATTATAAATTTGTTTTCAAATTTGACTTGGACGATACATATATATATATATATATATATATATATATTCAAAACCAGTCACAATAGCTCATAATCAAACATTCTAGCGATGAAACTTTACAGCATTCTTGTTTCATCAATAACAATTAATACACTTTTTAAATAAAAATGAAAAGAATTTTTGTTTTCAAACAGAATAAATTTATGTACTTAAAAATATAAATTAAGGAAAGGTATTTTTCAATCAGCCATACCGAAACAAATATACTCAATAGATTCATCACATACAGCAAACTTATGGCACCAAATTTTCCCCTACAAAAGGATGTCTTATTTGTTGCCTTTACCTATAATTTGATAGTTCTCATAATACTGAAAAATGACATTTAAAAAAAATACTTATATCTGACAGTTCCATCAAGCTAATGGAAATGCCTAAAATTTTTTTACATTTCTGACTATATTATAATGTTACTGATCGAGTACTGAATCTTAATGGATTTTCATTAAATGAATATATCATAAGAATAAATGTGAAAGATTAAAATCTGCTTTGCACATTGTAAGTATGGAAGAGAAAAAATGAATAAACAAAAAATAAAAAGTAATTGTTTCCACTGATCAAGCTTTAATCATGCTAAAAACTCTCGTAAAAAAAATACTTAAACATCAAATGCATTCAGACCTACATATAATAGTAATAAACTGATATAAAAAGTATGACAGATATCAGAAACTATCATCAATATTTTGTTCTTTGTACTCTTATAAATACACAAAGTGCAGACAGAATTGAATAAATTTTTTGTGCTAAGTTTGAAGATTCTGGTCCCACAAATAAATATTCAAATGAAGCTATTAAATGCCAGCATATGATTATTTAACTTACAACTAACATTCTTTCAACATCAATTATATATTGTTAATTACCTATTCTAAAACCTATTTATGACTTTCATGTTATAGCTATTCACCATTACATTAACACCATGACAATAAAGCAAGTCAAATTCAAAGATTTGCATATTATACTAAATCAGGGCTTCTTAAATTGTAGATAAAAAAAATCAATGGATTTAAAGCTCTATGTAGCGATGGGTGGGGTGGGGGGATTTTGATAATATATATTACAATTAAATATATGAATACAATAAAATTTATATTTTGTAATATAATTTATTAAAATAAGTCAAATAACTGCAAAAAAATAATTTTTTTAATTACTTCAAGGAATAACAACAATAATTAACAAAAAAAGTAAAAGCAAAAGAATTAAGATTACTTTAATTGGTTTTATCTACTTTTATTGCCCATTGTGTCAGACTACAAAAAAAAAAAAAAAAAAATGGAATAAAGTATTTTTTTTTATGATCATTCAAAAAATCAGATTAATTTAAGAAGCCCATCAATAAATAAACTTTTAAAAAGTGCACTCTATAGATACCAGAAAAGACTGCACATTAAAGACCAGATAAAAAATAAATTTATGTTATCCAAGCATTAACTCCATAAATGTCATATACTTTTTTTTTTATTGAATTAGATGATATTTTGTGTTTGGGAATTTTCTAAAGGTTCAATTAAGAATCTATAGAACACTTGAAGTATATGTGAATCATTCATAATTTTTGTATCCAATTATAGCATATTAAAAGGATTTAACTTCAGTTTATAAACTTGGGAAGTGATTATTCAAAGCTTGTGTAATGCACGGGCATGATATTTAATTGGTTAAATGCACTTAGCTTTTTAGAGATTCTACTTCGTTACTCAACAAAAACTGATACTTGTAATGACATTTGATTTGAAATTATTTTTTTTTGTTTTCTGTATTACATTATTACACACAGAATATACATTTCATTTTTACTCAAGAATAGATTTTCAGCTAAAGGAAAATCATCATGATTTTGAAATTTTTTAATGATAAATGCTACTGATCTCTCAAAGTGTGATATTTATGGCAAACTGTCATAATGTCCCAGATACAGTAGCACTGATCATACCAACATTTTCATACAAAAGAGGAATATACAGCTATGTTCACCATTTAATATTTTGAACATTTGATTTAAAATGGATCACTTTAGAAAGTGCAGTAAAATAACTGGCTTGATTATAACATACTTTAAAATAAATTTATAAAGATTTAAAAAGCTTACAAAATCTCTAATTTGGTAAATAAAATATAAATGAAATATTAATTTAAAGTAATATATGTATATATTATTCAGAAATTAAGATGCAGCTAAAATAATAGTAAAATCTTTATTTCTGATACCATCATTAATTAATCTAGTTATTTGTTTTAGATTTATGAATAATGATTTTCAACAGTAGGGTATGCAACTTATGTAAACATAAAATTATTTTTTTATCGTTTATGTCAATATAACTTCAAATTATTCTGTCAACAAATGATCTAAGTGATACCTCTTCAAAAGTATCATTATCTTTATAAGCTAATCATAAAGTAGTGTTTTGAATATCTCTGTCATTATAATTAACTCAGTTATCCCCATTTAGAAAAATATTTTCAAGAAAGTCATAAGCTTACCAAGTTCCATTTTGATAAATATCATAAAATTTATAATCTCGGTCTCTTCCACCAGTACTTTTAATGTGTGTAGAAGTATAGTTCTTAAAATGTTTGAATAAGGAATGTTATTAATAATGTTAATTGATTCCTGACTCTATAATATTTTTCATACATAAATACTCGACAATAAATCTTTACTAATAATAAAGGAGAATGTATATCTGTCTGTCTGTTGAAACTCTACAAGTCAGACTGTTTGATTTAGATCTACCAAACTTAGCACAAATACACAGCGGTAGGTGGAAATGTGCCCCTCAAAATGATATCCTAGACAATTTAACTACAATATTATTAATTAAAAATTAAGCAATCATTTGACCCTTTCCGTGGTGACTCAAAAATATTATTATTATATAAAAATGATTTTTACATCATTTGATTAAAAAGATTAACTTTTCCATGATACAATTTAATTGTCCTCCAATTTTTTCCCAATTTTGAAAAATTTTAATAACATATTTTAGAATACTTTTTAACAATACTTTCATTGTGGTAAGGTAATTCAAAATGTTTTCATTGTTTCATCATTTGTGATTTTACAAAAGAAACTTAGCCTATTCACATAATGAATAAGAAATTAATAGTACAGTATCCTGAAAGATGCATGAAATTAGTTAGAAGATAGATTAACTAAACACGTTTTTAATGTTACTGTGATGTCATTGCACTCAACTCCTTTAGGAGGGTTTATTAACAAAACAAATGTAGCATTATTAAAGAAACACAGCATCAAAGTACATGCGAATTTGATGCTCAAAAGTATTTTTTTTTAAACTCACCATATATGTAACATGAACATACAGTTTTGACTCTCTGTTTCATACATTAACTGTAAAGAAAGACTGTTTAAACTAAAATATGCAACAGTATCAAATTAAAGAAGTTCTTTTAGATGTCAAGAACAATCTTTTGGAATAGATACTGGAAGCCCTTTTTAGAATTACAGAGTGCATATAAAAGAAACAATATCAGAGTTAAAACATTATAACTCCTTGGTCAGAAACACTCTACAAGGAAAGAATAAACCAGAGAAAAATTCTACAGTAATTAATCAGAGTGGAGGAAATTGGAAGCTTAAAAAGTATTATGCGCCATCCAAGGATATTCAATTAAAAGACAAATTTTGAAACTAAGATAGGAAAAGCAGGTTAGCCTTTTCTTTACTTAAAAGATTTTATCTGCATTTAAATTGTTTTTTTTATTGAATTTTCTTTCAGTTATCATTAATTAATGCTTCACTTTCATATTTTCTATTTTGGAACTTCAGGATAACAAAGAATATTTTATTGACAGAAATAGGGTTAAGAAAAATTATTTTCCTTGAAATGGAATTGACTTGCAAAGTTTAAGAAGTTTTAAATCAGTATATCATCATTTGTAATTAATAATGATAAAACTTCATAAGGATGAGCTAATCTTCTGAAATAAGCAGAATTTCTCTTTTAATTTAAAGTAGCTTTTAAAATTGCATTCTAATTATATGCATTAATAAACAGAAAACCAGTCTTTAATGAGCAGCCTTTGTTTCCTATTTACTCAACAATCTTATTCTCTATGTCGATGCATGTGGCTATGAAGATGATGTTTATGAGTAAATGCTTTGCCACAATGCTCACATTTAAATGGCTTTTCTCCAGTATGGATTCTTAAATGACCAATCAAGCTGCTTTTTCTAGCCAATGTCTTCCCACATTCCTTGCACCGAAAACCTTTTTGAAGGCCACCTTCACAAACATGCTGAAACAAACTGGTCCGATATCGAAATGATTTCAGACATCGAGCACATTTGAAATTTTTTTCCTTCAAAATAGAAAATGAGTCTCGCATATTTTTATCCCCATCAGTTTCATTCAGATGATAGTAAGCCAAAAAGCTAGCAGCATGATTTTCTTCAGGAAATTCCAATGATGCACCAGTGATGTTTGTATAGTTCAATGGAAGATCAGGCAAATTATCAGCTGAAAATGGTGATTAATTTGAGTTTGTGAAAATTTGCATATGTATAATTCAACATGGGTGATTGTGAAATTAACAACAAAAAATATGATACAATAAAATTAAATTACTTTATTTTCATATAAAACAATAAAATAAAGAACAGAAAAATTACTTATTCATATTAATTATACTTTTTTCAAAAAAAAAAATCTTAACATTTCTTTTTAACAAAGCTTTGAAAAACCAGGCAGGATAAGAAAAGCATTAGTTCAATCACCCATGCTCACATTTTTCAAAAAAGTAGAGTAAGAGATAATTAGTGAAAGAAAGAAAATTATTTCTAAATATTATTAAGATTCTAAGATAAAATAGTTTACTAGTAATATTAGCTAGACAGGCTTATTTCAAATTGTTAGAAGAACAGAAATTAATACAATCTAAAACAAATTCAGCATAGTTCAAAAGAGCATATACATAATACTTATTATATATACTATATATAATTATTTAAAAAAACATTAATTAATAAAATTACTTTAAAAATTTCATAATCTTATATTAATTTATTCTTGTACAATTAGCAGCTAAAATGTTTATCCAAGAAAATGTGAAGTAGATAAGAAGTACATTATTGAAAATTGTTTTAGAAAATATTTTTCAAGCGCTATTTTTTTTTTCATCATTTCAAATTCAATTAAATACAAACAATTTTTTTAAAAAAAACAAGACATTATTATTAAAATACACAACACAATCATGAGAGAGAATTGTAACATAGACTAATTTTTTTTCCTATATGATATGAAGGTGAGAGAAAAAAAAATGCATAAAATAAGTAGATCTCCTTTTTTTTCAAGTACAAGGGATTAAGTTTTTATCAATCTTCAGAAAAGTAAGTCATCAACAATATTTCTAGAAAAAGGGGAAAGTTTAATTAATTTTAATGGCTTAATTTATGCATTTACTGCTCTTCCTTAAAAGGTAAAACCAATATAAAATTACTCACATCAATACTTTTGTATACTTAAAAAAAAAAAGGAAAGGGAGACATATTACTATGAAGCTATAAATTATATATTACTATAAAATATTGTATATATTAAATTGAAAAACAGAAATAAACGAAGAATTAAATATGCATAGCAGAATCAACTTGTAAATTCTAATTTTTACTTCAGAATAGTTTCCAAAAGAAATTAATATAAAACATTGTAAAAATAAATTTACAAGTGCAAAATATTAATATAATAATTTTGACTAATAAAGAGATAAAGTGTTATCAATACATCATCAATATACATCATGATCTGATAAAAAAAAATACTGTAGGCAAATTTAAAAGTTACTGCAACTAAATATATAGTTCACATTGGTTGAGTTGTTACTGTTACAGAACAAATATATTATTCTATACATTACTAAAAGCTTCCAAAGTTACTGTTACAATGGTAAAATAAAAATTTGACAAAAGGTATCAAAATTCAAATCTCAACTGAGAATCAAATTAAATAGTTTGAACATGAATATTTATCAGATTGTCAACATTTATTATATTGTACAGCAGTGCCACTCTTTAAATTTTGCACAAATATGTTGTGGGGTTCTAGAAAAAAAAACTTTTATGTTTAATACAAAAACGCACCTGCATATTACAGATTGAACCTAACCACTAATTAACTTGCAACACATTATTTTATATAAATAAAATTAGTAAATTATTTGCATGTTACAAAAATACAAAAGATTTTTTTTTTTTTAATTTTGCCTAGAAATACGGTAAATTAGAAAGAATGTTTCAGTAAAAGTGACAATTAACTAAGCAATGAATTTTTCAATAAAATATTGAATAAAAACTGTCTTCCATGTATACATATATATTTAAGATTTTGTTTCGAATCTCCATGTTTGAAAAATAAAAAGTTTATAATTACTTTAAATCATTTTATATTTTTACCTTTGAATTTTTAAACAAAAGGTTTATTTAAATTTGTAAAAAATTATAGAAGAAATTAGCTTTTGTCAGTTTTTAAAAGTTATTTTGTGCAAGAAATATTCTGATTTAAATTAAGAATAAAATTACAGCTAACAAGAGTTTGATATTTTATAATATTTTACAACAGAGTATTTATTCATTCAAAATATTAAATGCACATGTTCTTAAATAAATGCTTTTATTATGAACACTGGCATTTCCTTAAGTGTTATTATGAAATGTTATTTACTTTCTTGTATTTGTCATCACACAGTCATCAACAATTGATTTATTTATAACAAATGCAATACTACTATGTTTTAAGCATTTTGTAATATTATACTTACTTTAATTTTGTTAGTAAATTCTGAAGTTAAATTGTTTAATTAATAAAAAGTACAAAAATATCTTTATCTCAAACAATGTTGTATACATCAATCACCATTAATATAAAAGAAAAATATGATTAATACTTTCTTAAATTTACATAATTTATTTTATATTAAGGCAAAGAATGTTAGATTAGATACTTTTTCTAAAATCACAATAGATTCAAAAAATTTTTAATTTTATACTTATAAAAGTTTCAGAACTATGTATACAAAATTATGGGCCAGAATTCCAGTCAATCCATCTTAAAGGTGATATTATACATCAGTAAATAAATGATATTTTGTCAGTAGTTTTTCTCTAAATCAGGCTTCATACAATCCATCAAATGCTTGATTTTATATTTAATCTATATAGAGTAAAATGCTAATAATTATAAATATTAACTACAATCTGTTCTAAGTGGATACTAGTGTAATGGTAACATATGTTAGAGAAATGTTATTAGATAAGTATATGGCATTATGTTTTTAGTAATTACAATTAAATAATTACAACACATAGAATATTGTCTTTATGAAAATAAATCCTTTCTTTGAACATGATTTTCTTGATTTAGTTATGAGAAACCAACTTTTTTTGCTGATCAAATCTAAAGGCTATTTCAAAACATTAAATTATTCTATGCAACGAACTCCGACACAACAGTTTGGAGCTTATTACTTTGTTTCTACACACACAAAAAAAGTAGTTCTAGAAGTAAAGATTATAAATGAATGGTATATGGAAAGTGTGAATAAAACTGATTAATAAGCTTTATTTGAATCCTGCAAAATGTATCAGAAAATGGTTGCAATTAAAACTGAAAATCAGACAAAAATACAAAATTCTAAACAGGGCCATTTCAAAGTACCTGAAGATATGAAGGAAAATACCTGAAGAAAAATAGTTTGAAATTTTTGAAAGAGTACTAATGATAAAAGTATATTGGATTAATTTTTAAGTCAATCTGAGTTTCATTGGATTAATTTTGAACTGATTGGACATGATACTAAATGGGACTTAACATCTTGGAAAGAGTCCTCATATCAAACTTGCAACTACCACTGAAAAATTGCCACTGAATGGTAGTTGCAAAAGTGCAACTACCATTCAATCAAATCTATTAACATCTGTATTGTAAATGGTAAAACTCAGAACAATTCAAGAAGTATTGCTGCCATTTAAAAAAAATAATTATTTATTATAATAAAAGGTATTCAGTCGTAAAGAGAGAAAGAAGGAGAAAAAGAAGAAAGAGATACCTTTGATATAGTTCTTGAAATTTTCATCTCATCAAGAATATCATAGCTAATTTTCACTAATTAATTACTGATCTGACACAAATGCACAGTCCCATATTTCAATTACACCTATTTAATTTAATTACAATAATGCATTATTTAAAGTTATATCAGGTAATTTTGAAATGAAAATTGTATTTCTGAATTGTGATCAGATAAACAGAATGCTATATGAAATGGCACAAGTCTTTCTGAATTTTAATACCAATATGCAGGTGTTTTTAAAATTAAATTTAGCATCCATCAGGCTTATTTACATGACAGATATTGGGAAGTCTTAAAGAAGTCAAGATTCCGCCAATCATAAACTCAGTTCAAAACTATTATACCGATTATAATATAATGATGAAATAAGTTTGAATTACTTCATTCTATTTCAATATGAACATACTAGATTATAATGTAAAAACCATAACCAAATTATTTGAAGAAAGGCACATGAATTTAGTCAGCTAATTAGACAAAACCAAGTCCTTAATTTAGAATTGTGAACCATCTTTGAAATTCATTGTTTACTTCTTACAGCTTACATCCAATCAATTAAAAAAATAATTACAAAATTTCTATTTACCTTTACTTGTTTCATATTTTAGAAGACAGAATTTTGTAATTGATAATTCACTAAATTTCTGATGCAAGATTTTTAAAATCTTTAACACTTTTGCATTTTTTTTAATGACAGTAGACTATTTTTACAGAATTGTCAGTTATTTAGTTTACTTATAAAAATTCTGATTTCAAACAAAGAACTCAACCTGATAATGAATTCGAAGAAAAATCAATCTTTAGGTTCAATCATTTTTACAATAATGAATTATGAATTAAAGATTAAATAGTGAAAAATAATTGAAATAAAAAAATTTCTACTCTCTACCTTACTAAGAAAAGTTAAACTAAAAAATTTTCAATACATTTATTTCTATTAAAATTTTATTTTTTTAACATATAATGTTATTATTTAGGTATTTTAGTATTCACATTATTTTTGAATAATAATACCACTGAAAAAACTGCATTTAAATCATAATAAATCATATTAAAATTTATAAAGAAAATTTACAAATTTAATAGTTAAGATCCATAGTTCTTAAATATAAATTAATGAAGTATGAAACTTTGTTTCCTAAAGGTTTTGAAAGCTATTAAAGAAACAGTTTTTAATATTCATTCAGAAATAACTGCTGTAATAGATTATGCAATAGCTGAATAAAAATACCAGCACTATTTTATATTTCATCAATTTAATAATTATTTATACTTCAAAATTTCAGTAACAAATTATACATTATGGATTTTTTACTGTTATATACTGATTTGTAAAACTGCAATCTTATTGAAGCTTTAATATGATTTTTGATAGCTACTTCACAATTTAATAGAGTATTAACACAGTAAAGCTGGCACTTGAGACAGGAAATATTCAAATAAAACTTAGAAGAATTAGCAAAGATTTAACCATATTTAGGATGATTATAATGTATTATAAAATATATGATAGCAGTGGTATTGAATATTAGCAATAATATTCATTTTATACAAAATAGTAAGAAGAATCATTCAAATATGTAATTTCTTTGTAACAGTTTATACTGAAACATGAATTAACAAGATATAAATTAAAGAACTTAAGTACATAATAAATTAAAAGAAAAATTAATACTGTAGGCCATATTAAATAAACTAAATCAAAATACAAGAAATTACCTTTAATTCATACTTAAACACAAAGTAAACAAATTCTATTCAGCAAAACAGTAAACCATAAAACTAAAATTTAAATACCTGGAAAAAATATGAATAAAAAATTATTTAGATGGACAGGAAATTATAACAATAAATATATAAGTAAATTATTATAACAGTTCATAATAATTTACTTATATATTTATTTAAAAGAATACTATCAACATGAATAATTTTTATTTTATTAAGCTTATTTTGAAACAAAATTTTATGGAAAATCTTCCAGGAAACA
>JAPMOR010024739.1:61069-74901 GCA_026543865.1 Argiope aurantia | reverse complement strand
TAATTTCATTTTCCAGTCTAAATATCTACTTTTCTAAATATCGTCTGCTTATTAATTTCATTTTTCTCTTTTGTTTTTGGCAACTATTGAAATGTTATGTTTACTTTTGATGTGTTTCTTCTATGTAGTACTTTTGTATGTGATGTTTTATTCGATCGGATATTAAGGAGAATGCATACACCACAAGAGAAAGCACAGATTTTATGGTGGTCATAGAGTTAATTTCCAATTAACTAAATCACTGACTTTTAAGAGTTAATTTCAAATCACTTAAACTGACTGATTTATGAAGATTTGAATATCACTATTCAATAAAAAAAAGGATAATTTTAGATTTTTCATTGATCATTTCAAAGAAAATACGCCAACAAGCGCGCAGGTTTCTGAAGATTAATTGGCCTAAGATTATGAAAATGGTGAGTTTTCTAAATTTTTAACATTTAAAACTTCATAAATAAGTCTTAGTTGATCGTGGAAAATATAAACATTCATTCATTTATTTAAAATTTGGTATGTTCAGAATATTTCTCAGAATATGATACCTTACTGCATTAAATTTAGACTTAATAATTTTTGAAATATATTTATAAGCTGGAACAAATTATTATTCATTTCATTTCAATCCTTTTGAAAGCAAAACTAAAAACTGAATTTTATGCTGAATCTCAGAAATATTTGCGGAATTATTGTTTGAGATATTACAGAAATTATGAAAAATATTTTGTAATTCACATAAGACTTAAATACCGAGCGATTCTGTTTGCAATACTCATATTCAATAATAATAATAAATAACAATAAAGATGATAAATAAAATAAAACGCTTGGTTTTATTAAAAAATATCTTAATATTAATTGCAATTTCGTCATTTACATTTTTAATTAAAGTTGAAGTTTTACCGGAAATGGCAACAAATTAGCAAAATATATATAGTAAATTGAACGAAACGATCTAAACAATATAAGTTTGGTATGACTATCAAAATTTGAAGATTAAAAATGTTTTGTTTGAGAATCCTTTAAGAGACCAGTTACTTAAAATATTTAATTGAAAATTGTAGCGAGCGGTAATACTGGCGAACCGGCTGGTCGCCAAAGGCGGCTAGTAATTTTATAAAATGAGATCTTGTATTGCATTAATTTCATTTGTGTCTTGATAAATTTTGTTTCCTATTATCACAGGTATTGCTAGCAGAGGACTGAAGGGGAAAACTTTATATGCTATGGCATCTTCCACAGCAGCCTGCAGTAGCATGAGAATTCTTCGAAGTTGCTCTTTCCCATCTTCTCTTCAATACCTTTGCTGCAGAAGACTTCGAGAAATAATTCCTGATGAAAAAGACGTACTCAAAGAAATCACGCTTCCTCCTGGACTTAAAGCTTTCTTGGAAAACAATTTGGGATGGCTCCTCAGCCCCAGATACACCGAAACTCTTGTTCACCAGTGCATGCCTTCTCCTAAGAGACGAGGACACTGGGCATTTGGTCTAGATGCAGTAACTGAGATGTGGCTTGATGACTCGGAAGATTCTCTTCCCAGTAGTTCTTCAGCTAATAATAATAGGGGAGAAGCAAATGTTGTTTTGGTTCAAAACAGACCTTTCGTTTTATGTACCTGTTCTGGAATTCGCAGTTCTTCATCATCAACAACTTCAACCGGATATTCTGCTAGTGCTGGAAACACAGACAGCAACTGCAGTTGTGCCAGCAATGAGAAGTCTCCAAGTCAGGTTACTGCTTTTGAACCAAGAATTCTCAGAGCCTTTGATGAAATTAGGAAGTCTGAAACTGAACAAGACCAACCTATAGAAATGGATGATGTTCATGAAGATAGTGGTAATCCAATTGAAAGTGAAGCCAAACGACGTCGTTGTTCGTATAATTATGCAATGGGATTATCTGATCCAGATAGTGAGTGACTGGAACAATTATTTATTTTCAAGTATAATAATAATGAAAATACATTTTCATTATATGTTTGCGGTTCATCTAGTTTGTTTTATTATATCAATAGGGTTCATAAAGTACTTGATTTGTATCAAAAATCCATTATACATGGAAAAAAAATTGAATTTTATTAAAATTTTAAAATAGGTTTTGTCTTTTTAAGTTAAAGTTACTAATTTGTAAATTTGTATACAATTCAAAATCTTCTGTAACCAGCTAAATGGCAATTTTCATTTGTAGTTTGATAATAGTGATTATAACTGCTTAAGCTTTAAGCAAATGATTTTAATTTATAAGCAGCTACTTTCATTATAAAGCTCTTTCATTAAATCATTTAAAAAAATTGTTTGTGATGCCAACTCCATTATAATGAGCAAGATGTAAATGCTCTCTTCATTTTTGTTATTGTTTTGCTGAATTATCATGATATTGACTTTCATTTTATTTTAACAAATATTCCAAATACAGCATTTACAAGAATCAATGAAAACAGGAAAAAATTCTGATTGTATAGCTTGATTGTTTTAAAATTATTTCAGGATTAGATCATCTGTTATTCCTCCAAACTTTACATAAACAAAACTTTTCTTCTGAATTATTCTTTAAATTATTTATTTTATTAAAAAATATTTTTATTGTTTGCATACTAAAAATGATTATTTTTTCCTTTAAAGATTATTTATTAGCTTTACTGCTGCAAGAACGTTTGAAATGCCCAAATATTGCTGCATTCTAGCAGGAATTGTCTTGCTGGTAAAAAAAAAAAAAAAATTAAATTTTTGCAGTAGCTACTATTGTTGAGTCTACAGGAAAGCTTTAGAAGTAATTGCATTCATGAAATTTTAATATTATCTATTTGCATTTTGACTTTAAATTTTTTTCTTGAAATTTTTCTAATTCTCAGATGAATTAAATAATTCAGAGCTGTTCTCGATTTTAATCTCATTTTGCTATTGTTAAAAAAAAATTCTATCAGAAATAGTGAACATAATTAAAAAAAATCATTACCACTAGAATCAATATATCATGCTCTGTTTTTTGCATGACTGTAATTACTACAAAAATTGGAAAATTTTGTCATTTGTACACATTAAAGGTCAAAAAATATTATGAAATTGTGACATTATTTTCTTTTAAAAATTCTTTCATTTAGGTAATTATGTAAATTAATATAGTTAATTGTTGATATTTTCTGGCTGTTACTAATGAAAATGGGATTTTCCTTTGTGAAAAATTAACTGTAATGTATTTTTTGTTAGATTTTATTGAATGTATGAGTATATTTTTTGTTGATCCCTTATTGTATAATTTGTATATTGACTATATTTTGTATATTTTGTAAAAATGTAATTAATGTTTACCATCATTGATAATCATAATATAATGATCCTTAAGAAATCTACCTATTATTTCTGATATCTGCAGTTCGGAGACTTATAATTAAAATGGCAATAGTTTTTTTTTTTTTTTTTTTTCCTTCTTTTCCTTTACCTCTTAAAAAATATAACGATGGACAAATGTCAATATATTTAATATTATTTTACTCATTTCATATAATTTAAAGCATAGAACATTATAATCAAAAATTGATACTTCATATACATATATCAAATTCTCTGTTATGTCATTGTACTATTTATGTAATATTAGTCCTCTTTTAATCTAAAATCAGAAAATTGTAATTTATTACAATACTGAAACTTTTACAACAACTTAAGCAGCCATATCCTTTCAAATTTGAATATGCATTTTTTTGATACTTCAGAATTAAATCTGATAAACTGAAAGTATTTATATAACATATTTTTTATACTGAAAATAATTTTAGTTGCTTGATTAATAACCTTTAGATGCTCTGAGTATGAATGATTCTGAGAATCAAAATTAGCTCTTTTTGTTCACACCTAATTGCACCAAATTTTAGATTAGAGCCTTGAAAGTTAATTTGAATTGAAAATTAAATATCTATAATAATTAATATATTTTATCTTTACAAAAAATAATATTTTTAATATAATGAACTTAAAAATATTGAATTAAGGCTGGCCATTAAAAATTCTAGACCATTCAAATCTCTATTGCTACTGTAATTTTTCAAAATACATATCTAAAAACATATGCACTGAGCTATCTGGCTGATGTTAAGAAGGTAAATACATTTAAAATAATAATTTCTTTTTTGTATGTGTGTATTGAATGAAATATTCATTGATGATGTTGTCTGTTCATTTTTAATTTCTAGCTGCTTAGTTGAATTTTTTAGATATATGATATCAATATTAGTTGTTATATGCAAAATTAGACATTCCTTCCCTGAAGAAGCTAATAAAATTTTCTTGCAGTGACTTTTGAAATATTAGTTTTGATAATTATACTCTTTAAGATTTCTAGATTCATAGCTGTACTTGAGGTCTATGAATTTTAATTAATTGTATTCAATTATTATTAGTTAATCTGTTCAAATATTTGTATGCACATTTTTGTTGTGTAGTTATATTACTGTTAAAGAGTACAACTCATTTACTACTTATTGCTTATGAATAACTTTCTCTTGAATTATAATGTATGAAATCAGTTACGAATGTATTAAATTAATATTTCTACACATGAACTAGGTATTCTGTGAGCTAACTAATAAGAATTTGCATTTTTTAAAACTAATATAGCTGCATTATTCAGCATATAAAATTGTATTTATAAATATACAAAACACATTTGTTCAGAAATTTCTGAAATGACTTAGAATTGCATAAAACTTAATTTTTAAAACAAGGGGTTTTCTTTGTTGTCGTGTTATTTTCTGGGAATTTTGGAATTTTTTTTGTAATTATGCTTGAATATGTATAGCTAATGACTAGGGTAATTTAGCTATATATAGTTTTACTTAACAAATTTCTTCTTTAGTAAAATTTAATGGAACTGAAGTCATTATTGTATAATATATCACATGAAACAATAGAACACAAATGTATTGAAAAAAATGAACAATGAACACAATTCTTGTTTTCTACTTCTCTTAGATAAGAAAGATTGTTTTTTATGCTTCTGAATCATGCTAGGTTTATTTTTCCATGCATAAAAAGATATCTTCAAACATAAGTATTATTATATATTACATAACTGTCTTATTGTAAGAATAATTTTTTTTGTTTATTATTTTTAAATTATTTTTTTTCTTGGTTTATGCATATCAAAAAATATTCTATTCTCTTTTTTGTTTTGTTTGTTTGAGACTTTATTTGTACCATATGGGTTAAAATATAATAAAGCTCAATGTGTGTGTGTTGGTGCTCTATAGGCCAAACCATTCAACCAACAGCTACCAAATTTCGCATGTGTATAGCCTGGAGGCCGGGAATGTGCACTTTGGGGGTTATTTTTTTGAATTTTTAATTAGAATTTTATTTATTTAAAAATTAAGCGAAATTTTGACGTGTTTCTGCTATAACTTCCGAAAATATTACCGCACAAAAAAGATTTTTACATCAAGTTAAAGATCAAAAATTTATCTTTTAAATGATACTAATGTTTTAATCTTAAAATTAAATTTCTATTTTTAATGAATTTTTAAATAAATATTTTAACTATGTTTTTCAATAATTTTTTTCGTAAAAAATAAAAATTAAGATTAAGCACGTTTCGCATTCATGGGAAAAAATTAGCTTTTTTCAAAGTGTTGCCATCACATTGATTAAAGCCCCAATTAAAAATAAATTAAATCTTTTTGGAAATGACATCTGCAAAAATGCAATTTTCGGCATGTGTCTGTAGGAAATGAAACAAATATGAAATATTATTTTTTCTAAAAAATAAATTCAAGAAAAATTATTTTATGATCTTTTACACTCTCTATATTATTAATCCAATAAATCAGTTTTATTTTAAGGCGAGTTTTGTTTAATATGAACAGGATATCCATTCAAATCAGGGCCACAAAGCTAATTTGTGAACCTTTAGTAAGACACAGATCAGCTAAAATGGTTTAAATGGAAGATGATTATATTTTATATAGTTTGATTCAATAAATGCTCTAATAAATAACGAATTTTTGATTTTACATAAAGCTTCTGCTGTGGAAATCACGAATAACAAAATGTTCTTGAAACACTAATATTTTATGTTGAATTATTCTTTGAGATATTACATAAATTATGAAAAATATTTTGTAGTTCACATAAGACTTAAAAACCGAGCGATGCTGTTTGCAATACTCATATTCAATAATAATAAATAAATAACAATAAAGATGATAAATAAAATAAAACGTGTGGTTTTATTGAAAAATATCTTTATATTAATTGCAATTTCATCATTTCCACTTTAATTTAAAGTTGAAGTTTTACCGGAAATGACAAATTAGCAAAATATATATAGTAAATTGAACAAAACGATCTAAACAACAGTATAAGTTTGGTATGACTGTCAAAATTTGAGGATTAAAAATGTTTTGTTTCAGAATCTATTAAGAGACCAGTTACTTGAAATATTTAATTGAAAATTGTAGCGAGCGGTAATACTGACGATCTGGCTGGTCGCCAAAGGCGGCTAGTAAAAAATAAATTGTACTGTTCTAATTTTTCCCCTTGTACTTATTAACTTTAATATTATGTACTTATTAACCAATGATTATTATTGGAATACAAGAAAAAAATTATCTAATTTTTGGAATTAAATATCCTTTATGAAATTATATTTCCTGGAGTTTTGAGTTTTATGGAAATTTTTATGATTTAAAAATAAAAATTACTTATATTTATTTGATTTGCTGCACATATGAAATAAAAATATATTGCTTCTTCACAAAATATTATGTATATTGTTCCCATACAAAATACATTTACATTTAATTTTAAAGATTAATTTGAGTGTGATAAACTGATATTCTAACTTAATTACTTCTTTGTTGAATTTTATGCTTTATTTTTGTCATTATATTGATTAACATAGCAAAGTTATAAGATATTAAATATTGTAAAATGGGGATTAGTTCACTAACAAATGATAAACTTTCAACTTTTGGAATAAAGTCGCCGAATGTCGGTATAGAGTAATTAGAAAGTCAATTGTGGGACATTATCCATGAAACATAAACAGGGACTAGAATTCTTAGGCCAAAAAAAAAAAAAAAAAAAATCTGTCACCAAAACATAGATGCAAAGTGGCAATTGAATTATTGCAAAATGGAATGATTGAAATGTCCATTTCTCCAATAGCTCCTGTTATTTCATCATTGAATCGCCATATGAATATTAACTATTATCATCTTGATTCATTTGCAAAATAAATAATTATTTCTATCTCTTGTCCACAACCATGAAGGCTTAAACTTTAAAGATACTATATTACTGTTGTTTTCATTCAAAATGAACATTTTAAATAATTTTTTTAAAGTGTTAATTATAAATAACACAAAGGAAATTGTGCCAAAAATTTTAAAGTTTTGAAAAATAGTATATTAATTGAAAATCCTGAGGATTCAAAATAAATTAAGAGTTTGTCTATTGTGGTAATAAATTTGTCGGATAATTAAATCAGCTGAATGAAAATTTTCAATTTGAGAAGGAGATTAAACTATGAAAAGTAATAATCTATCATCATTGTCCTGAGAATAAACAAATATGGTATTTAGTGTTAAGAATTTAATGAAAGGGCAAAAAAGTAATAGCAATTTCAGTTCCCGAAAAATCCAAAACATTGTATTAATTTATTACTCCTTCAGAAAAATTGCCACAAAAAAAAAGCTTCAAGCTAAGACAAGGTATGGTTTGATGGGGATCACAGCTAGTTATTAAAAAAGATAATTGGATATTTGATTCCATTATTTTATATAACAGTATCATTATCATACCAGATTGTAATAAAAAAAAATTGAGACATCTTGAATAGTGACTTTTAAAGAGCCTTATGACCTTAGGAGTTGTACCAAATTTATTTACATCTTTGTTTATATTCTTGTTCCTGAAGCATTTAATATTACTTCAGAATTTTTTTGTGTTCTTATTGGTGTTTACTTGTCAGTTTAATGTGAAAACAAAGGAATGGATAATTCCTAAGAAATCATTGTCAACTGCTGTTTCAAATATTATAGACAATAGTTACAGTGGTGAATTGAAAATACCTGCATTACAATATGCATCTAATTATAACTACTCCAGTTAATAGAAATATGGACATGCATTTGCTGATATCCATTATTTCTTGAAAGCTGAGAAGATCAGTAATTTTATTAGGTCTGCTTTGACCAGGGCCCCAATATGATCAAAAAATAAAGTAATGTTCTGAAGGGTAATTGTGGGATTGGAAGAAATTTAACTGGAACAATCGATGAGTTTTGAATTATACAAAGTTTACAGATTTATTACACTTTAGTGCAAGTGTGCTACATATTTTAAACATAAAATATGGTCATTTACCTCACGCACTAGCGTAGATTGCATATATTACTTTTGATAATTTATACTAAAATGCTTACTATTGTTAGATCTAATCATGTCCATGACAGGGAAGTATCCCTTTAAATGTCAAGACTTGGTTTCAAAAAATAAAATTAGTAGAGAAGAAAAGCTAAATTTCAAATTTACAATTCAAACTTCAACTGACAAAGAAAATTCTGCACAAACTACAAAATCTTACAATGAAAGTGTAGGAACTTTAAAAAACCATGTTTATACAAATATGATTTATTCAGAAAATAACGACAAAAATTAAAATAATAAATGTGATCAAGTGCATATAAGTGATTCAAGTTTATGACCTAGCATTATAACTGATAAATTTAAATGCATTCTATTTGTCACTTAATTCATTTATTACTCAGAAAGAATGATTAATATGACTAAATTTAAGTTCGACTATTTATAAAATGAATCAAGTTAATATAAATAAGAAAACAGAATGGCTTAAATTACTATATAAGAGAATTGTATATGCAATACTATTTTTAGCATTAATAATCTCCCACTTCGAGGAAACCATGAAATGTTTCCTGAATGAAATGAAATATATGCCTAATACTGGAAATTTTTCAAGTTTAATTGCATTATTATGTAAATACGATTCTGTCCTTAAAATATAAATCATATACACAGAATAAAAAATTCCAAAAATAGAACTGTGCATGATTTAGCTCATACATTACAAGAACGAATTATTCCTCTAGTGTTAAGAAATGAAGTTCTTAACAAAATTAAAAACAATACAAAAGCAGTATTACAGTATCTAAATGGATTCTACTTATGATATTTCCCACAAAAGGCAAACTTCAGTCTTTATTAGGTATATAAATTTTGAAGAGAAAAGATTAAAGGGGGTACTTACTTTACAGTGGATGGGCACGATGTCACCAATTTGTTTATCTTTCGTATCGCCAAATCTAACTACTGCTAATCTGCACACGATTCTCTCTAGTAAACCTTGTATGAAGCAGTATGCACAATGTATTTTTTACAGCATACTGATTCATGCATTTCTTACGGATGTATCGCAAGTCACGATGCAGTATGGACAAGCTGACAAATTTTTACGTTGGAACTGTTTTCTGCTCCTGTTTCTAAAATTAACTCTCAGCCTAGGTGGCAAAAAAATAATGCCTGATATAAACTAAGGACAAGAAATAATGTATGGCAAATATAAATTGACTTAAAATAAACCAAGGAGGAGGGGTATTTCTTGGTTTACTTATAGCTTTAATGCTTTCTTTTCAGGCAATTTTGAGGAAAATTATAGAATGAATAGTGAAAATAGACTGATAATTGAAGAAATGTAACAATAAAAGGTTATGTACGAAGTAAGAAGATGGTACAATATTTTTCATGAGATGGTATGATGTAACAATTAGAAAATATCAATCAAATAAGTCAGTTAGGAACAAGAAAAGAAATTTGTTTTGTTTTATTTTTGTTAAAATTTAACTTTGTGCTTAATTTTTTCTTTATACATCTTGGCATGTATCTCTAGATATATGTCGTTTTTAAGATAAAATGTGGTAGATCAGAAACGATTTAATATGGGTTATGTGTAAAAATAAAAATTTATTTTAAATCAAATTTTTATTTCATATACATAAAATTTAACAAAATATTGGAATACAATTAAACAAACTATATATATATTGAGAGTATACTGCAATATACACATATAAAATAAATCATATAAGGAATGAGCAATTCCCACATATTTAAACACATACAAAAGATATTTCAAAATATACTATTAATAAATGTAATGCAGACAGTTTTGAGAAAAGAGCTAGATAAGAGTACATTCTAATGAATACAACTAATTACTTTATTAAAAAAAATATGAAAAATTATATATAGCAGCAAGCAATTAATTACTCAACATAAGTCAATTTTATTCATCAATGATAAATTTATCTGCCAACTTCATAAAAGTTTTGTACTGAATGGAAATAATTCATTTTAAAATGATACACAATTTTGCCATGCTGAGTTGATTTTGGTGACTACACAATACCATGCAGTTAAACCATATGTACAGGCTATGCTTGTACATAGGGTTTCTAATATGTACAAGCATACATGTTATAACTTTATAAAGCAAAAAGATTTAATTCACTATACCTTAATTTTTGGTTTTTTTAATAAAAAATTGAAATATTTCAAAAGCTGGTTAAAAATATTTTCTTAAGATTATAATGTTTATAAAAAAAAAAGATTATATTCTGCACTAATAATTTTTTTTATTTATTTCAAGTATATTGCATTATTACTCAGTAAAATTTCTGTATTCTGCATTACTTTCTCCCCCAAGTGTAACAGAACATATAAATAATTATTACTAATAAAAAAAAGCTGCCAAGTTTAGTTTAGTTATACTAACATCTTGTTTTAAGGCAACACTAGGCTATTTTGGGATAGACCTTATAATTTTGAACAGCGGTCAGATGACAAGGATGGCACCCCCTCTCCACATCACACCAGTGGGAGGATGTTTGGCCTGGACTGATTTAATGTGCACCAGACCTGCTTGCATGGCGGTTCTTCAGTAGAATTGGGTCACGAACTTGAAACCCTCCAGTTTCAAAGCCGAGACCTCACAACCAGGCCACCGCAGACCAAAAAGCTGTCAAGATCTGTATTTTACTAAAATAGAATACATGAAATATGAAGAAGATAACGAATCTCTACCAACTCATCAAGCAATAAAAGATGCTGAAATCATTCAAAAGCTCCGAGAGAATTGAAGATGATAGCTCAGGAAAGTGTACGACTCCTGTTTGTCAATGTACAATATGACAAATTTCTACATGTTTCACTTATAGAAAAGATCTATAAAATTAAACTACAATTTTAAATTGTAAATATCACTGTATTAATTTCTCTTAGTTAAAATTATATTTGGCAAAAATATATCAATAATCTTAATAAAATAAGATGATCATAGTCAGATAATGACAGTGCTACCAACTTAAGTTATCACTGATAATAACTTTTCTACATTGACAAAATCACAAGTTCACTCGGATATATAAAATATATAATAAAATAGCACTTAAAAAATCCACATATATAAAATAGCACTTAATTACTGTATATCAAATAAATGCAGTATCACAATTTTAATTATTTTCACCTGCTGTTATTAATGATAAAAAAAATGTGTCAGAACACCTATACATTGTGGTAAATCATTTGGATAGTTTCTAGTAATCATTAACTTTCTGGAAAAGTAATTACAACTTTCATTTTTTTTTTTTTAGAATACTGAATATTTGCTTGTTTTTATCTATCAAAATTACCAATTCCTTCATTAAAAATTATATAGAGTAATTTGTAAAATTTCTTTTTTCTTAAATATTTTTTTGAAAAACAAGATGATATCCAATACTATTATGAAACAAAATTTCTTATTATTGCTAACACATGAAACAAAGTATAGAAAGTCACTTATTCTTCTACATGAATTTTAAGAAAAGTGATGCAATTATAGACCAACTGTCATTCAGTGGGTCTTAAAGATGATCACAAACTGTAGCATCTTAATTATAGTATAACAGATTTCAAATATAGCACCGATTTAGAAAAGTAATGTATTAATATTTTCACATTAATATTTTATAGTAGCAGTTTATACCATACCCTAATGCATTATTTACAATTAAAATAATTAAAGATACAAGATTTTACTCAATTAAAAAATATTGAAATTTTATGAGTTTTTTGTAAAGCATATACTTTGTCCAAGAGTAAAAGCAATCAAAGGAAAGGTATTAGTATTTTAAAAGCCACTACTGGCAAATGGGATTCACTAAGAGAAAGTTTAAAACTTACAAGTCACATATCATGAACGAAGTAATATTAATTAATACAAATATTTTCACCTCAGTATTCTAATAAATTTGAGATTCACATGGTTGCTGTCTCTCCACATTCACTGCATTTTTGATTATTCAGTTTTAAGTGTAGTATAGCATGTTTTTCACAGGCGTTACCATGGTTACAAGGTTTGAACTTTGCAAATCGTGTAAATTCCTGACACACTGTACATAAACCTGATGTATTAGACATGGGTTCGTGTCCTCGAATTATCTGTTCACAAACTGGGCATTTTTTATAACTTGTCATTTGCCTTTCAAAACAATGAATACAAAGTGAAAGAGAATAATTACAAGGAAGAAATTTAAACAGCTCAGTAAATTTCCTACAATTTTTACATTTTCCAAAAGGAGGGATAGATGGAGAACAGCTATCAATTCTACCATTGCAAATACGGCATGTATCGTTGTCTTTTAAATAATGAACTGCACATCCTTTGCATAAAAATTCATGCTTGCAAGGATGTACTTTCACATATGGATTTTTATCACAATTTGCACATCTATCGGGGAGTTTACGTCGTCTAAATGGTGAAGGTGGTGGCGTATAATTTCTTCGACTCTGTCTGCCAGTACTTCTGCGGTCACTACTAACTTTTTGAGGCTCCTCCTCCGACGCTAAAGTAAGCCAAGCAATAATAGCTGAAACAGTTATAACAACTCCAGTAACAATATATCCGACAGGAATACTCATAATTTTGATCTAAGAAAAAATATTTCGTAAACAAAATTGTTTAAAAACAATACAGAATTTACTGAGGCTGTTGTTTCTTATCCTTCCTTTCCTAATAGCAAACAGAACTTTTCATCTCTTAATTTCAAGAAACATATAAATGAATCATGTTCAATACAGCAAACACACACAGCTCTGTCACAAAGAAAGTCTTCTCTGTGAGTTCTGTGGGATTGTTAAGCATCGCAAGAAGGTGAGTAACTTGACATAACTTCACGATCAGACAATAAGAATAAAGTGAGCATTTTTTTTTGTTGTATTGCATAATGTAAAATCTTAACATGTATTTTAGTACTTTACTTTATCACCATATGACATAGTGAGGTTTTCCATAACTGCAGATTAGTCTGAAAATTATTTTGATATTATCTCTTATAGAATAAAGTTTCAGGGAATATTGCGAGTGCGCAGTATTATTCAAACTCAACCAATCAAAACTTCGATCAGATCTAAACTTCGTCATGATTGTACCACAAAAAAAAACGGGGAATCCCCATTATTTTTACATTTTAAGAAAATCGGTTTCGATTCACAAAACTGATCGGAATGCGATTGGCCGATTGGTGATGTAATATATTATGCACTAGCTATGCACCACTTTGGAATATTTCGATATTTTTGTGATTCTAAATTTCAAAGAAATAGGCTATAAGGTTTTTATGTTAGAATTGGAATGCAAAAGATTTCTTGGTATTGTTCAAAATTGAAATTTGGTTACTGATTTTAAATTTTAGGTTATTTTAATTTTAGTTCATTATAATCATCCTCTCATAATCATTTATCTAATAATATTGAAAATCAGATATATATATATAT
>JAPMOR010024739.1:0-60669 GCA_026543865.1 Argiope aurantia | reverse complement strand
CCGAAAATATTACCGCACAAAAAAGATTTTTACATGAAGTTAAAGATAAAAAATTTATCTTTTAAATGATACTACTGTTTTAATCTTAAAATTAAATTTCTATTTTTAATGAATTTTTAAATAAATATTTTAACTATGTTTTTCAATAATTTTTTTCGTCAAAAATAAAAATTAAGATTAAGCACGTTTCGCATTCATGGGAAAAAAATAGCTTTTTTCAAAGGGTTGCCATCACATTGATTAAAGCTCTAACTGAAAATAAATTAAATCTTTTTGGAAATGAAATCTGCAAAGATATAATTTTCCGCACGTGTCTGTAGGAAATGAAACAAATAAGAAATATTATTTTTTCTAAAAAATAAATTCAAGAAAAATTATTTTATGATCTTTTACACTCTCTATACAGGGTGTTTATTCAGTCCCGGATTCATTTTCATATTTAATGACTCATAAAATAATGAAGATGTAAAGAAACTTATGGCATTTATTGATGGAATAACTCATATATTTTCCTTTTCAGGTTTCAATATTTTTACTTTTGTAAATATCGTCTGAGCGTGTGGTTAATTTCAGATAATTTCATTTTCCAGTCTAAATATCTGTACTTTTCTAAATATCGTCTGCTTATTAATTGCATTTTTCTCTCTTTTGTTTTTGGAAACTATTGAAATGTTATGTTTACTTTTGATGTGTTTGTTCTACGTAGTACTTTTGTATGTGATGTTTTATTCGAGCGGATATTAAGGAGAATGCATACACCACAAGAGAAAGCACAGATTTTATGGTGGTCATAGAATTAATTTCCAATCAACTAAATCACTGACTTTTAGGAGTTAATTTCTAATCACTTAAACTGACTGATTTAGGAAGATTTGAATATCACTATTCATTAAAAAAAAGGATAATTTTAGATTTTCCATCGATCGTTTCAAAGAAAATACGCCAATCAGCGCGCAGGTTTCTCAAGATTAATTGGCCTAAGATTATGAAAATGGTTAGTTTTTCTAAATTTTTAACATTTAAAACTTAATAAATAAGTCTTAGTTGATCGTGGAAAATAGAAACTTTCATTCATTTATTTAAAATTTGGTGTGTCCAGAATATTTATCAGAATATGATACCTTACTGCATTAAATTTAGACTTCATAATTTTTGAAATATATTTATAAGCAGGAACAAAATATTATTATTGATTTCATTTCAATCCTTTTTAAAGCAAAACTAAAAACTGAATTTTATACTGAATCTCAGAAATTTTTGTTGAATTATTGTTTGGGATATTACATAAACTATGAAAAATATTTTGTAGTTAACATAAGACTTAAATACCGAGCGATTCTGTTTGCAATACTCATATTCAATAATAATAATAATTAATAAATAACAATTTCGTCATTTACATTTTTAATTAAAGTTGAAGTTTTACCGGAAATGGCAACAAATTAGCAAAATATATATACTAAATTGAACGAAACGATCTAAACAGTATAAGTTTGGTATGACTATCAAAATTTGAAGATTAAAAATGTTTTGTTTGAGAATCCTTTAAGAGACCAGTTACTTAAAACATTTAATTGAAAATTGTAGCAAGCGGTAATACTGGCGAACCGCCTGGTCGCCAAAGGCGGCTAGTATATATATATAATGAAAGAAAGGGGAGAGTGGAATTATATTCTTCTCCTTAAGTAGGTTTTGCAAGGTAACATTATTTTACAATATTGAATCAGCGCAAAATATTTGTTATATTTGGTCAATATTAGTGCCGATACTGTACAGTATATAGTGTTCCTAATAATTAATTAATCAGTTCACAATACCTCAAATTTTTAAAATTATTTCTAATTACCTATTTAAGTATGACTAAGTGTTAAATTTTTTAGCGCCTCTCTTGAATTTGTAGTGGATTGTTATGAGCCAGAATAGAGCCTGGGACCTTGTGGTTCGCAACCGAAAAACAAGACCACAAGACAAAAGCAATTGCTTGTGTTTCGTAGCTGTTATCTAGCTTATAAGCTTTTCACCATAGTAGTCTCCCTCCAGTGAGTCGGAGGTGAGACGAACGATATGGCTATTGAGTCTAATGTGCCTGTACCCATTTGAGTAGCGCCAAGCGTTATGGCGAGCGTGTGAGGGTGAGTGGTTGCTATTGCTGCGTCAAGTGAGTCTGACGACTTTGTGTTGAAGCGTCAAGTGAGTCTGACGACTTTGGGTTGCTGTGGGTAGATGGCGCCACCACAGCTGTACGAAGATTGAAGGTTCATCGTTCGAGGTCATCAATGTGGCAGATTGGGATGAGCGAGAAGAGAACCTGCGACCTTGTGGTTCGCAGCCGAGTATAATACCACAAGCCAAAAGCAATTGGCTGTGTTTCGTACCAATTATCTGACTTGTTGTGTTCGTGCGTCAACAAAAATAAAATGCAGACAAACTTACTATAAAATTAAATCTTATTACATTATAGATAATATTATCAAATTTACATCAACTTATTTTCATTCAAAATTCTAGTATCGTTTTTAAGCAACAAAATAACAGTTCCAAAAAAATATCACTGTTGCCAATCTGAATTTCGCAACTATTTACAAAATAAAATTTATAATTATTTAAACAATCGTTTGCTACTTTTAAATAAAATATTTACGATTTATGTCGCAACAGACTTATAAGCGTTTCACCAGAAATTTTTTAAAAAGTAAATGTGATTCGAATCTAGATCTAGCTTGTTAACAGTGCCTTATCTATATCCTTGACAGACCCATATTGGCAGCCCATCAGCATTGCTATGATATCTACTCGACATTGGGCAGCATTCAGAATGCCGGACGTATATTGTATAATATCTTGTGCTAATAAGGGGAACTGAAATTTTGATTTGGGAGCGTCGGCTATGGTAATTGCGCATTCTTAAATAAACGACAAGATATTGTTAAGATATTTCGGCGACGTTGCCCTATATACTGAATGCCGTCCAACATCGTGCAGATATCGTAACAATGCTGTTGTACATCTTGTGCTAAAATTGATTGATTTGCCTGAATTGTGACCATCTGGTAATGGTAATTGACTTCTCTATCTCCTCCAAGATGTCAAAACAGGTGGTAATGTGACACCAAATATAAGTTTCAAAACTCAAAACTGCGGAAAATAAAAGTTTTCTTTTTATTGTCTTTGGAGAAGATTCTAAAGACATACTAATTGGAGAAGATATAATTAATTGGATAACTCGCATAACACAAACTTGATGCAAAAGTAACTTGAATGAGAAGGTTTAATGCTTCAAAATAACTACTAACTAAACATGACAGAAAAACCGGCCTTAGCCTAAGGGCGGAGTATATGTGAAAGAATATTAAGGTATCTGCCTGGTTTCGGAGGCACATTAAAAAAAATCCTTTGATTATCAATTTTAGTTGAATTTTTTGATGATTATGACTCAAATCAAATGACATTAATTAGAAAAATTTAAAAATAATTTAATTAATTAAATTGAGGTATTTTAGGTAAAATTTGATGAAATTAAAGCAAAACGCAAATCGCTCTACACTAAATTCAAATTCTCCAATTTAAATTATTTTTCTACATTACATAGTTATGCTACTTATAAAGGCAATGAACTAAAAGCTAAAAAAGATATACAGATGAAAAATAGTTATGTGTCTTCGAGCATTTTTATGGTAAAAATACTGTAAAAATCATAGGTACTACTGCCAATAAAATGCTAAAAATAAAAAACCATTAATTTTTTAAAAGCTCTCAATTGAGTAACCATTCGCTTTTGAACTTGCCCTACACATTCACATTTCACAACAGAACCTTTAGTGAATTTTAATCAATGAATATTAATGTTATTAAAGCGCAGAAACTGACTTTCGGTAATTTCCGTGCTACTTCCGGTTTCGTTTTCGTTAATGTTAATTTAAAGAAACATCTATATCTTCTGATTTTTAGTCAAAATCTGACTTGGCAACCCAGACAGATAATGTCTTGAGCTAATCCAGAGAACAGAGGCGCCTTAATCTCAGGAGACACCCGTGCACAAGTCGAACCTGATTGGTTTGTCAGATCAGTGAATTGAAAACCGCCAAATGCGTTTCCCGCCAATTTTACAGTAACCAATTTTTATCTGCGAAGCGGTAAGCATCATTCCTTATTGCATGGAATTTAAGTATGCACTATGCGGCGCTGAATTTTATAAAAAACGCAATTTACAAGTCTATCACGCATCCATGGTGTAAAAAAGTGATAGCAAAATTTGCATTATTGAAAATTGCAACCTTAAATAATTTGAATATATAAGAATGTATTCATTAATCTTATTCATGTTTCAAATTTTCTTTAAACAAGAAGCATTTGAAGGAAAAGAAGTCTATTGTTTCTATGTAACAATTTGTTTTTTATTTGAAATTATTGATTGTGCTCAATAGTTATTTTATGCTGCGAGATTTTATAGATACAAAAATACATTCGCTTTTTGTCCTTGAAGCAAAATATTTCTTTCTGTAAGTGCTTCAAAAAAAATTCTAGCATTAAAAATTCTTTAAAAATCCTGTTTATATGCAGCTTTCAGGAGAAGGTAATCATAAAAATGTATATTTTTTTCCAAAAAGAAAAATCAAACTAAAATATAACAGAAAATTTCAAAGGAGACATAATTATCATAACTGGTCAGATATTTTACTATGATCCACTGCCTTCTTTAAATGTTTTCTACTGAATCTTTTTTTTTTATCTTTAGTTCTCTTTGATGACAAATGAAAAATTCTCCTGGATAAATATTATCATTCATATATATTGTGTGAGCCATCCATTTCATTTTATTAATTTTAATATATTGCATGATGCTAGATTCAAGTTGAAATGTGAACACTCTTAATTCTATCTATTCCTTTATATATATTTATTATTTCCATTTATATCACTAAGAACAGTTTGTACTATTTTCTTTTCAAATCTAGAAAAAAGAGTTTCTTCCTTTGAAGTTATTGCCTTAAGTTCCGAACACATATGTTAAATGAGAGTTTTGTAGATCTGAGAATTTCATTTTTATTGAAAGACAACATTTATAAATCTTTTTAATTATATAAAGCTTTATTTGATGAAATGAAAAGGTTTTGCAAGTTTTTTAAATCTATGAAAATCATTCTCAATAAAGAGAACAGTAATTCTATTTTTTTTCATAAAAAATGCATATAATTTGTTTTTTTATGCTTTAACACTTAGCCCATTTAATGTATGGCTATCTTAAGGACAGGGAATGTCTGAAGGCAATAAGAGTTTTAGTTACAATGTCAGTGCCCTCAATATATATGAAGAGTCAAAGGAAACAACATTTTTAAATTTGAAAGTATTGTCTATTATGCTCTTGTAATTCATAATCTTTTTACATGTTCATTTATTAAGATATTAAAAGAAAAATTGTCCACTATACTCCAAACTTGAGTGCACCCTTATGGTAATAAAATGTAACTAGTTATGTTACTGATTTCTTTCTAAATTTAATAACAACAAATGATGCGCATTGCTTTAAATTTTACACCGACAATCATCAACAATGTTCATTCTATTACTACAAATTATACCTGTTATGCAACAATGTTCTTTTTCAATTAAATTTTTAAAGTTAAAATTGCTCAAATAACAATTTTCAGGCATTTTTCTTTTTTTTTTTATTATTTGGGAAAGATCTGGTTGCACTTTCTGTAAGAAAAAAAATTATTCAGAAATCTTCACTACTTAAATTTAATACAATTTAGGTAAATTTTCTTATACTTTCATAATTCTTATACTTTCAAACTAATATTTTATTTAAAATATTAGTTTTACTAATTACCATAATCATTACATGGTTTATTTTTGGAAAATAAAAACAACTGTACTTTAAATTGAAAATTAATATTTTTTAATAAAATTCAGTTTTTACTTTTCACTTTTACTACTTCAAATACTTTTTTAAGCTGAAATAAAGTTAGAAACTATAGTCAACACACAACAAAACATGAAGTTCATACATCTTTAGTACTGTTAGTTTGAAATGACATATATCACTTTTTGAGTGTAAAGAATTCTTGAGTTGAAAATAAAAGAAAATTAAAAATAAAGTTTCAAGAAAAATTTCAGGTAACATATACAATTAATTTATTTTATATAATACTTTCGAAAAAATATGCATGTATACTTGTAAATAAACTTAGAAACAAGCAGCAGACCCTGATTTCTTCTATATCGGCTTTCTTATAAAACAGATGTGAGTGTAAAATTTAAATTAACTGAATTACAAAACAATATGCTACAGTATTGATATCTATTCCCAAATTAATTTCGCCAAAGTACGCATCTAATTGCCAAAAGGAAGGATAAATAGCCAACAGAAGATTTCCCATGACGTATAGTTTGAAGTCATGTGATCGAACGAACCAATCAGATTCGACTTGTGCACGGGTGTCTCCTGAGATTGAAGCGCCTGTAACTCCTACAGTCTGCACGATTTTTTATTTTTAAGAATAAATCGCACTTGAAAATATAAGTGATTCAGCATCAAACATACTAACAGCAAAAGAAAAACAACATTCTAAAGAATAAAACTGAAAGCTCACAAATTACTAAAACTTTCAAAAAGCGAACTATTTTTCGATGCGCACTTTATTGCACTATAACTATAGTTACATTCATTCATTTCCCCTCCTTCCCCCCCAAAAAAGGAGAGAAATTATTTATTTTTCAGAATAATAATTGACATTATTTGAAAAATAAAATTAGAATAATTTCGTAATTAACTTATATTACAAAATTTTGAAAAGTAACTTTCAATGCATAATAAAGGCCTAAGTTTTGATTTCTGCGGGAAAAAATAACTCCAAACTCACTTTTCGCTTAGAATATCTGGTTTAAGTTTCGTATAAACCAAAGGAAAATAATTAAAATTTAACAACTAACCATTTTTAAAAAAAATAAGCTGAAATTTTATGCGTTAAAAAAATTTAACATCAATAGAGCGCGAAAATATTTTTGTAAACCATCACCACAAATCGAGGTGAGTTGGATATTAACTTACTACCAACTCTAAAATTTAATTATGTGCCGGATTTTGCTTTCGCAAATTTTGTGTATTTAATACATCTGAAATGTATTTCTTTAATTTTAGAATTCGTAAATAAATTTTAGACTTCAAGATTTCTCTGTATTTGCAACTGGACGATTAATTTAAATCGGAAATGAAATACTGAAACCGAGTAGTTAGAAGAACTTAGCGGTCACCTTAAATTTAATATGAGATTGATAGTTATTCCATAATTTTAACATCGCATAATTGCAATGAAGGGAGAACAGGTTAGATAGTTAAAATTCCATTATTTTGATTATCTTATCTTAGATAACATTTGAGATGCTGCCGCCAAAATCATAAGTCTTATCGTTTTTATTATAAATAAACATGGCCTTGAAATATTTACATACTTATTTGTTTAGAATTTCGTGTGTGCATTCTTTTATCTTAAGAATATTTTTTAATAAAGACAGAAATGAATTGATGTATATACTATATTTTATGATATTATTTATTTAGGTGCACATTGCTTTTGCATAATAATTTCCTCATATTAACGTATAAAGTATCGGATATATGGATACCATTAGACGCATAAGTAAAGTTGAAAGGCGAGTGGTAAGAATATAAAACAACTGAGAATGTTATTGCTTATAAAATGCATTAATTTATTTTCAGTATCTATTATTATCGAATAATTGAAGAAAATTTCTGCAATTTGTTATTGCTAACAAATAAGGATAACAAATAATAATATATACTATCTGATTCAGAAATTATTTACCATTCTTCTCTTTTTGTGTATAAAGTGCCTGTTGTTTATGAGTGTTTTTTTAAATTTTATTTATTTATTTGAGAAAGCAATTGTATCATTTTTCAGAGTCTGCTTGAAGGTCCTAATAGAAGCTTTCGTGAAAATTCTACTCCTGCTGTTATCCAGTATCGAAGCAGACTTGCAAGTCTTACTGAATATGATGTAGAACAAGTGAAGATTGCCAATTATGCTGATACTGTCAAGCAGCTGGATACATATTATGGGCAAGGTATATATATATATATATATATTTCCTCCACTGAACTATAAATGAATTAACACTTTTTTTAGGCGTGAATTCTAAAAAGAAAAGAAAATAATAATAATAATAACTTCTTATTTGCTATAATTTCTTATTGTCTAAATTAAAAATTAATGTTTTAAAATGCAAGAAATTATATAAAAACTACTTTTGGCAGTTGTAAATATTTTGTTTTTAAGAAGTGAGGTAATGTACCATTAATATAACTATAATAACAATAATATATTTTTATTACTCGTTTATTTGATATTAGAATTAAAGGGAAGAAATAAAAATTGAAAAGTTTTCCTCTAATTTCAAGACACGATAGTGAATTTTTATGAAGTAAAATATAAAAAGTGAAAAACTTAAAAACAATATTGTGTTTGATAAATCCAATATAAACTGTATTTAAAACAAACATGTCTGTGTTCTAGAATTGTTTTTATAGAAGAACACAGAGCTATAATGTTTGATATACATTATTTTACTATTTGTCTTTGTATATTGAATATTGTGTATCTGCATGTTCGGACTGAAAACATACTATTTGTATAATTGTTTTTTATTTAGTAAATAAAAAGATTTATTTATTATTTAAAGAGCAAATAAAGGTATATTTGTTAATTTCAAGAATTGTTTACTTTTTTTGGCACATTTTACAATATTAATTGAGATATCTAAATCAGCTTCGGAACTTTTCGGAAGAGTCGTCAAATTGGTGATAAGATCATGGAATTAATAGTTTGTTTTTTGAAGAAGAATGAATTAATTCTGAGAAACTAAAAACCATAATATTAAGGGAATTTTAACTTTTCAAGAATATCGCAACTAATTTCAGTACAATGATGCACTAAAAATGAAAATTATATTTAATTAACATCAAGGTTAAGCACAACTTTTGCATATTATTGTCAATTTAAAGTTAGTGTGCACTTTATTTTTGGCAGATAAAATATACAGTTCATATTAGTAAAAAATTTGAAGAAATTTGATATACTTCATTTGTTCATTTGGGAAATCCCATTGCCATTTCAGTATTTAGAAAAAGAATATAACATATCTCTCTCGTCTAATGGCGAATCCAAGCTTGAATCAAACTTCCATGCAACAATTTGCAGAAATAAGTAAGCAATGTGAAAGAAATTGCAGAACAAAGGTATTTCTAATTCAAGAAAAATATTTCCATAATTAATGTCAAAAGTGAAGAATTACAATAGATGTATTTTGTGTAAGGAAACAAGATTTACTTATTCTTTGAGTTGGTGCTCCATATTGTAGAGCTTTTTATTAATGAGAGATTGAATATTCTATAATCATATAACTTATTTTATAATTTTTTTCATAAAATTATGACGAGTCAATTTAAAATGGAAGGAATTGATTCTGTAGGAAAGTACATTGATGACTTGTTTATATTATTACACAGAAAAGAGACATTGATTTTCCTGTTGGAAATCAGTATATTAAAATTCCTTGAGTTTGAAGTCAGTTGTATTACTTCTTACACGTAGCGTTTAAGCTTCCAATCCTGAATCTCATATGAGTAAAGTTACAAAAATTTCATGTGACAGTAATAGCCAAAAGAAAAAAAAGTTAGGGTATTTGATCTGTGGCTAAAAGTTTAAAATGTTGCAAAAAAGGAAGCAAACTGAACGTTTAAAATAAAAATTAAGGAAAAAGAAAGGCTGTCAATTTTTCGTTTGCTGCAACAAAACCATTGAAGCTATAGAATTGAATCTCATTGCACGAATTTGGATAATAGATCCAAGTAGAAGTATTGATAACAAAAATATTTACAAATATCCTGGTTGAGAACCTCCAATAATGAGATGCGTAAGCTGACGAGTCAATAGTCATCCATCGACTTATGTACAAATCGCATAAATATTAATTGGCATGAATGTTTTCTGAAATTAACCGAGGAATTTTAAATCTCCAAAAGTTAAAGATTTGCTATGATTTTTGGGTTTGCTTTGTAAGGTTATAAGAAGGTTATCCTACAGAAGAGTATCTCAATCCTTGTGATGTTGGGAGCATTTTTCATTTCAGATATACTGGAAAATAAAAGTTTTAATAGTAACAAGCCAAGGAAGAAGTTAGCGTAATGAGCAAGGGTTTAATATATTTGAAATGGATTTATAATTCAAAAATATGAGACAAAGAGTCAATTGTTGTGGTAAGTTTACCAGAATGGAAATGTTGTGGAAAATTTAGAATTGCAAAACAATTATAGTTTATCAAAAAAAAAAAAAAAAGCCCTAAGGAATTAAAGTTTTCTTTAAAAATAAATGACTTTCAAATGAATACTAAGAAATAGTAAGAGATATATTTGTAAAGATCGTTTTTAATAATGTGTTTTTAAATAATTATGCCCATGGAGCAGTCATCAGAGTAGATGTTTAAATAGTATTTAACTGTAGCTCAAGATCAAGAGGTAATTTTACTCTTACATGAATGTTTAAGATTTGGTCCAAATCTTAATTTTAATACTCAAAATGTAATTTTGAAATTTTATAAATTTAAAACAGCATTTTATGCTGTTATACAAAAGGTTTTTTAATATTAAAAAGTTCAGAAATTGAAGGAAAATATTTTGAATTCATTTGATGGTCAAACAATTCAATGATCGTCAAAGAAATTGGTGCACACCTGCATTGACTAAATGCTTGAAATTAAAATCTGTTAGAAAAGCTGTCAGATTTTTTATTTACTGCAATTGATCCCATAAAAATATGTCACTAAATTGAATTTTTTTAATATGCTTGATCTTATATAATAGGTTCAGTGGAAGTATTGGTAATATTAAATGGTGTCTTGATTTAGACGTAATAGAGAGACTCAAAAGATAATGTAGTTTTGTGGACACTATATTGAGGTATGAAAATTGGAAATTTATTGGTGTCTTAAGTAGTTCAGATGTTTTCTGAAGGATAATCAAGAAACCTTTGATCTAAGGGGGGAAAAAAAACAAAAAACAAAAAAAACATAATGTGCATATTTTATGAGTTCATATGTTATGGAAATAAGAATGTGGCTCAGATCTTAAGAGAATTCCTTTTTTTTTTCTATGAATATTCAAATTGGTATGACATTGAGAAAGGTTTCTTTAAATATAAATTAAGAATAATATATAGAAAGTGATAAAGAGATCAATTTACAAAGAAAGTTATTGAAGAATATGGAAGAAATAAAAATGAATATTTCATTCTTCACAGAGCAGACCCCACAGAGTGATTTTTATATTGGTACTAATAAGATGGGAGAGGTATTTGAATTTTCTTTTTAAGCTGTATCAAAGTTAAATATGATAGTTTTAATCTGAGAAAATTGTGGTTTAATAGTTATTATTGAGAGAAGTTGTTGGCATTGTGAAAGTGCTTGCTTCAAATTGTAGTTCTGATCAAAATGTTTTATCTTTAAAACTGAAAATTCAACTTAATTGTTTTTAAATATTGTAGAGTAACAAATGATAGCAAGAATTTTTGCTTTGGCGAGTTTTATTGTTATTTGTCATGCAAATTAAGTGTTTATTGCAGAAAATATGGGAGAGAAGATTATTATTTTTTTTTTCTGGCACAAGGGCCAATAGATTTTGTATTAGTTTACCAAAGAACTTGGAAGAATAATGGTTTAAATAATGTGATGAGATTGTTACATTAAAGGAAATAATAGTACTGATTTTGTTAGATGATTTTGGTTATAGTCAAATGATTTAATAGTTAGATGATTTTGGAAATAGTCAAATTGAAATAAATGTATTCTGTGATGTTGCATTTAAGGCTTACATAGCAATAATTTCAGATATTTTGATGAAAGCTTAGAATATCTTTTAGTATGTCTTAAGAATAATGTTGCTGTTTTCATCTTGCACTAAAGCAGCCCCATGTAAGCAGGTCTGGCGCATGTTAAATCTGTTGCGTCCAAATGTCATCTTATTGGTATGGTGCAGCAGTTTTGAGAAAGGGAGAGGGTGCCAGCTTGGGTATTATTCTTGTCATTTGATTGCGATTCAAAATTATGAGGTCCGTTCCAAAATAGTTCTAGTTTTGCTTTAAAACAGGATGTTAATGTAACTAAACTGAACTACTAACTTCATCTTTTCCTCTTTTATGTTCTCAATTATATGCATTTTAGATATAATAAGATTGTTCATATAATTGTTAAATATAGAGTTTTTTCTCAATTATTTCTAGTCATCCTCATTAGGATAACTGACATAAGGTTTCAGCTAGGGTTTGACGGTTTTTCAAACCCGGTTTTAAAAAACTGGTTTTTTAAAAGTAAATTTGTCACATTTGATAACCGGTTTTAAATTTAGAAAACGGGTTTTCCGGAAAGCCTGGATATTCCTCTTCTTCAAAAAAACATACAAATATTTTGAATTTAATCAGTTGAGACTGATTTGTCTAGCAGCTGAAGGCTTAGGGCGACTAGATGCCAATTTATTAATAAGTGAAGGTATATTTGAATTTCTGTTAAATGAACTAAATAATTTAAACACTGAAATAAGTTTGAAATTATTATATTCTTTAGAAGAACGAATTCTAGAAAAAAGACAAGTAGAATTAGCAATTCTTTTGCTATATTTGCAAAATCTACATAACATTTCTAGTTCAGCGAAGAAATCTAGTGTACTTTCTTTAGCTTCAAAAACTGAAATTATTAAGTTATCTGGAAAGATATTATCTAGAATATTTCCAAATTCTTACATGGGAACCGATTCTGATGAGCAAATCGAAGAAATTACTCATCAGTGTAATGCTTTTTTAAAAGAAGTCATGGAAAAATTGATTCACAAGTTTCTTGAAGACCCTGAAGAAAAACTTACAAATCCAAAGATACTGAAAGCTGAATTTTCATTATTTAAGTCAACGAATAAAAGAACAAAAAAACTTAGATTTGTTATATGATGCTATGAAAACTATAAAACCAAGTTCAGTAGCTAGTGAACAAGTATTTTCAATTTCAGTCAATACTGTGTCCAAAATAAGAGCAAGATTTAGCTACCGTTCAGTGGATATTTTATGTTTTTTAAAATCCTATTTTTTAGAAAAAATTAAAATTGGTGAAAATAATATAAATATTATTTGAAATTTTTGTTTGAGTTTTTGTTATTTCGTGTAAGTAATATGTATATGTAATCCTTAATTTTTTAAAAATATTTTGACTTTGATATTGGTTTTGTTTTTTGTTATTTTATAAAAATGAAATAAAAGAAATTTCCTTATTCTATTTTTTTTGACAAAAATTCGAAAACTGGCTGAAACTGATTTTTTTTTTTTTTTTTTTGGAAATATTGAATTTGAAAACCGGTTTTTCAAAAAGTCGATTTTTGTAAAAACCCTGGTTTCAGTATGAATACATTAGAATCATATTTAAGACCACGTATCAGAGCACAGTGATTCTCATTTTAACTGTACAAATACTGATAACATTAATTTTCATTGACTGTAGCAATTTTGTGCAAAAATTTTGTATGATTAGATTTTTTCTTTTTGTTTTTATAAGACTGGCTTATCTTATAGTAAAAAATCTTCATTAATTGAAAAAATAATTATCATTTTGAAATAATATGAAATATATTTTTGAAATGCAAGGTTCAAAATGAATAAAAATGGAGGCGGTGTTTATTTAAGTGGTTTCTGCAGCATTAGTTAAAATAACTGTCAAATTAAAGATACGAAATTAGGAATCTGCAAATTTCATGATCTATTTTGTATTCCTCTTTCATTATTTCTTCTTTATTTATCTTCATGCATCCAAACCAGAAGGGAGCCTTTTAGCTTCAAATTTTTTTTATTCTGTGTTTTATGTAATTTAATATATGAAAAAGATTATTAATTTTGTGTGTCACATTATTACATTGAAACAAATTTTAATTCTTTTAAATATATTTTTCTTTTAGTTAAAAGGCAAATTCTCAATCACCAGAGTCCTACTACTGGGTTATTTCCCCAGATGACTGAAGAGAAGGAGATTGCTAGTATACGTGATAGCATATATTGTGCAGTTGCAATTTGGAGTTTATATCAGGCTTACAAGTGAGGCTGAGAATTTTTTCCCTGATGTGTAATGTATAATAGATACTATTCTCACTAAGTTTAAAAACTTTTTTTTGTCTGTTTTCCCACTAACAGAATACCATTTAATGAATTTAAGGCATGGTAAATGAAGTATTACATTACCTCCACATTATTCCGTGATCTTTATATATATATATATAGGATAAGATAAGAATTTTAGAAGAAAGGAAATAAAATATTTAATGTAGAATTAAAAGAAATATGATTTAAAATGAACAAAAATAATAGTGAGGAAAGTGTGATCCTTTAAAAAATTAAAATAAAAAAATATTTAAGGGCATGGTCACACAAAAACTTTGTATTGTCATCAAATAAATTAATACTTACAAGAAAAGAATTGTAACAAAAGCATTAATAACAAAAAAGGAACAATAAGATATATAATTAAGAACATGAAAGAAAAATTATGAAAAAAAAATCAAACCGTAAGTGCTTTTGCGGCCAATATTTTATTATTTTTCATCTCCATTTAATGTGAATTTTTGTTATAAAATAAATTTATACATAATTAAGAATAATTTTATTGGAAAATTTTAAGCACATTTCAAAACAGAATTTCATTTCTACATACTTAAGTTTCAAATACTAATGGAGTTATCTAAAATTTTTATTCCATCTTAAGTTTAATATTTCTACATTATATTTTGATAATTGAATGACCTTTGAATAGAATTCCAACATTAAAAGTTGCAGTAATTTCTAATTCTATAATGACAAATGACATGTATTTTTATTTATAGGAGAATTGATGATGATAGAGGAAAAGCATATGAACTTGGACAGAGTGCTGTAAAATGCATGAGAGGCATACTGTTTTGTTGGATGCGACAGGCTGAAGAAAAAGTAATTAATCAAGAATAAATGTCTGTTTTTAAATCTTTATAGTATTAACTTTAAAGAGAAATGTATTCTGTCATTCTATAGAAGACAGCTGAATGTAAAACTACAAAATTTGATTTGAACATAGTTCGGTGGGTTGGAATTAAATTACTTTTCAGAATTAAAAATAATAATTAAAATTATAATTATTTAAAAATTAAATGAAATTTTGACATTTTCCTATAATTTCTCTAAATATAACACATGTTTTTTTACATTTATCCTTTTTTTAATATTTCAAATCAGTTTAATTACTGTATACATTTTTTTTTCTTTAATTTCAATGAAACAATACATTTATATCTTTGTATATATAATATCCATTAAACTTTTTAAAAAATCCTAAAATTCAATAATTTTCTAATAAGGAATGTAAATGAAATAAATAAATCAATTCTTTATACCCTCTCTGTTAACAATGTTATTTTATAATAGTGTTTTCATTGTTGTACTGAAATTCAAATGGCTTTTAAATTTATTACTTACTAGCCGCCTTTGGCGACCAGCCGTTTCGCCAGTATTACCGCTCGCTACAATTTTCAATTAAATATTTTAAGTAACTGGTCTCTTAAAGAATTCTCAAACAAAACATTTTTAATATTCAAATTTTGATAGTCATACCAAACTTATACTGTTTAGATTGTTTCTTTCAATTTACTATATATATTTTGCTAATTTGTTGTCATTTCCTGTAAAACTTCAGCTTTAATTTAAAGTGGAAATGATGAAATTGCAATTAATATAAAGATATTTTTAAATAAAACCAAGTGTTTTATTTTATTTATCATCTTTATTATTATTTATTTATTATTATTATTATTGAATGTGAATATTGCAAACAGAATCACTCGGTATTTAAGTCTTATGTGAACTACAAAATATTTTTCATAATTAGTGTAATATCTCAAACAATAATTCAACAAAAATTTCTGAGATTCAGCATAAAATTCAGTTTTTAGTTTTGCTTTCAAAAGGATTGAAATGAAATCAATAATAATATTTTGTTCCGGCCTATAAATATATTTCAAAAATTATGAAATCTAAATTTAATACAGTAAGGTATCATATTCTGAGAAATATTCTGGACACACCAAATTTTAAATAAATGAATGAATGTTTCTATTTTCCACGATCAACTAAGACTTATTTATGAAGTTTTAAATGTTAAAAGTTTAGAAAAACTCAACATTTTCATAATCTTAGGCCAATTAATCTTGCAAAACCTGCGCGCTGATTGGTGCATTTTCTTTGAAACGATCGATGGAAAATCTAAAATTATCCTCTTTTTTATTGAATAGTGATATTCAAATTTTCATAAATCACTCAGTTTAAGTGATTGGAAATTAACTCTTAAAAGACAGTGATTTAGTTAATTGGAAATTAACTCTATGACCACCATAAAATCTGTGCTTTCTCTTGTGGTGTATGCATTCTCCTTAATATCCACTCGAATAAAACATCACATACAAAAGTACTAAATAGAACAAACACATCAAAAGTAAACATAACATTTCAATAGTTGCCAAAAACAAAAGAGAGAAAAATGCAATTAATAAGCAGACGATATTTAGAAAAGTACAGATATTTAGACTGGAAAATGAAATTATCTGAAATTAAAAACACGCGCAGACGATATTTACAAAAGTAAGAATATTCAAACCTGAAAAGGAAAATATATGAGTTATTCCATCAATAAATGCCATAAGTTTGTTTATATCTTCAATATTTTATGAGTCATTAAACATGAAAATGGGTCCGGGACTAAATAAACATCTTGTATAGAGAGTGTAAAAGATCATACAATAATTTATCTTTAATTTATTTTTTAGAAAAAATAATATTTCATATTTGTTTTATTTCCTACAGACACGTGCCGAAAATTATATTTTTGCAGATTTCATTTCCAAAAAGATTTAATTTATTTTTAATTGGAGCTTTAATCAATGTGATGGCAACACTTTGAAAAAAGCTTATTTTTTCCCATGAATGCGAAACGTGCTTAATTTTATTTTTTATTTTTTACGAAAAAAATTGTTGAAAAACATAGTTAAAATATTTATTTAAAAATTCATTAAAAATAGAAATTTAATTTTAAGATTAAAACATTAGTATCATTTAAAAGATAAATTTTTGATCTTTAACTTGATGTAAAAATCTTTTTTGTGCGGCAATATTTTCGGAAGTTATAGCAGAAACACGTCAAAATTTCGCTTAATTTTTAAATAAAAAAAGTTCTAGTTAAAAATTTGAAAAAATAACCCCCAGGTGCATATTCTCGGCCTCCAAGGTATACACGTGCCAAATTTGGTAGCTGTAGGTTTAATGGTCTGGCCTGTAGAGCGCCAACACACACACACACATTGAGCTTTATTATAAGTATCAATTTTGGATTTTTTTCTCCATTGTTAATAGTCAAGTTATGAAAAAATTTGTTTATTTTTTCATGCACATTTCTTTTTTAAAGAATTTTTTTCAAGTAAGTTGTGTGAAAATTATTGACAAGGTTTAACTTGAGAAGTAAACATTAATATTTTTTTCAATTTGTAGCATTGGTTTAGTTTTCAATATAATTTGCTCAATAGAATTATTATTCCCTAAGCACGAAATTTTGCTTTCTCATTATATTGTTCTAAATTTGTTTTTTTTTTTTAAATTTATTCTCTACCACTAAATAAATATTCTCAAGGTAATTCCCCCTCGAATTATTTCAAGTTTATATGTTTGCTCATTTACCATCTCAGTTTAACACTCAAATTTTAGATAAAGCAAAAGGGTTAGTTGAATTGCTCAATGAACAGATGTCCTGCTTCTAAAATACCATGAATTACCTATTTTATCTAACCTTGTAATTTAAAATGTTGAACTACATATAAGAGATTTTATTGAAATTTTTTGATGTAATTTTGTGTCCAGCAAACCATATGGTTGCAAATATGGTATTTGCTAGTATTTCTTAGCTATTTGATAGCTAATCGTATAAATTATATTCTATTTGGAATTCTTAACCTTATAATATTTGTAAATGTTAAATAGCGTTGAATTGGTTGACAGGTGGAATTTCAATCTTTTCTTTTTTTTCATTAAGATCTTATAAAACAAAATACCTAGAACTTTTCCTGTTTCATATATAAACATTAAATTTTTGCATTTAAATAAAACCCAATGAAGTTAAAAGCATGTTTTAATACTTTTTCTCATAATTGCTGTTTTTATTGAATAATTTAAAATAATTAGTTATGATTTTACTAAAATGGACATAGTTATGCAATAAGAAACTGACCCCAAAACTACATTTCAATATATACCAGCCTTCACATAAACATATTGAAAATTCTAATGCTACTATGTTTTACAATTCATTATTGCATTATAAATAATCTGTTATGCAATGGATTGTAGTTAGTTTGGTTTTTGATGTCAAGCTACACACATATAGTATACTTTTAGTAATTAATAATATACTTCAGATGTTGTGCTTATTCAAATGTTAAAATGTATTTGTTTGATATTTAAAATGGCAATATTGAATTGATCATATATTCCATCTCAATAGATTATTTACTGAAATGTTACCAACTGTTTTCTTCTACTAATTTATTTTTTGAAATTTAAGAGTATTTTTTAAAACATTTTCCAGCTAGAAAAATACAAAATGAATCAATGTCCTGAACATGCTTTGCACAGTAGATTTCACTTAGAAACTGGACAACCACTTGAAGGAAATCCTGAATTTGACGATTATGGACATTTGCAAGTATGTTCCTTAAGATTGAGACTAACTTGTCGTGTTTACCTCTGAATGTCATTCCTAATTATGTTTCTTTTATTTTAGCTTGATGTTGTTTCCCTTTACCTGTTATTTTTAGTACAAATGATAATGTCTGGTTTGCAGGTATGTTATTTTTTATTTTTATGTATATATGTCTGTGAAATCGAATTTCATTCAGGCTGAAGTTACTTGCTATTTCTTTTTAAATTGTTTTTGCTCCATTCTATGTCAGTTAAATCATGCCATGACATTTATGCTGTAAAATTTTGAAAAGAACCTGGCATATTTATTTTTTTATGAATTAAAGTATTTTCTCAAAATATTTTTATTCTATCACAAATAGTATAGATTATTAAAATGTAGGTTAGAGCTTTTCAGAATTTTATATCCTTTTTATCAGCCAAACCTAAGAAATGTAATTTGTTCTTTTACAGAAAGGGAATTATAAAATTTGTAATTCCATGTTAAATGGACTATTATCAAGAGAAAATGATAATATTAGTTACTTTCTATCATATGAAAAAAAATGTTTTTTTCAGTCCTATTATGTTAACACACTTCAAAATTAGAAATTCTGTGACATTCCGCAGTTGAAAAAGAACTTTAAAATAAAATAAATAAATGTTAAAGAAAAAGTTAATAATATATGATTAAATAATAAAGATGTTTCATTAATTGTGTGGCCTCTAAAAATACATAATTGCAATAAAATAAGATATCCAAATCAATATCTTAAATTGAGATAACAGAAGTCAAATCTAAATTGAAATTTCCTTGTTCTCACAATTTGGGCTAATAATACATAAAGTTAAAGCTATCTCTATATATTATATTTCCTGTCATAGTGAAATGCTGGCTACATCTCCCCTACTTTCTAAACATATTTTAAAGTCATTTTCAAGACAGCAGGTTTATAGCAAATTTTCTTGTGCTGCATCAATATGTTTAAGTGTTTTTATTTAGGCTGCCTCTTTTTGTTTAACCTTTTAATTGAATATAAGTTGGCAGTTTTAACTATAGAAATAATTAAAATTCACTTGAGTGCATATTTGTTAAATATGGAGCTTGTGGAAGTTATTTGTTGATTTTTTAAAAAAATAAATAAATACCAAACATTTTATTTCAAACTTCATGAAAAATGACACATTGAGAAGGTGCATTATCTTTGTGCAGAACTTGCAAGCTTTCCTGAAATTATCATTATTCAAGTTATTTTTGATGGTTAAATAGTTTTTTAAAAATGGCTCTAATTATTAAACTGCAAACATTAAACAACAGCTTTCTGATCTGATCAACTTGCCGATGATTACACTGTGCATGGTTTGTTATGTCATAATCTATCTGTATTTAATCCTTTTCTTTCTTTAGACATTTGTAACTATTCAAATAATCTTTAATTTTTATAAATAGTTGTCATTAAAAGCTTTTTCCATCATATAAATTAATCTTGCAGCAATAATTACAGAATAGAAACAATTTTTGAATGCATTTTCTTTCTACATTTGCCATTTTGCTAATTACTTTTCACATTTTGTAATATCAATGAAGTTAGAAGTTCATTAAAGCTCATTAAACATAAGTTTATTTTTAGACAACAACATGAAATCAATTGCTGAGTGTTACCATATGTTTATGTAAGTCATGGCTGTATTTCGTAAAAGTTTGAAAGAAATTTCTAATATATTTGTATTTTAAATGAAACTTATTGAATACTGTTTTACTAAAATAGTATACCAGTATATTTTTCTGAATCATTAGTTAACAAAAATAATACAAAAAATCATCCTGATTTAAAACATTTTGAGATTTTTGAAAGAATTGAATTTGAATTCTTTTTGATTATGATTAATTCTTTATTTCCAGTCTTATTTTTCTATGTATCCTCCTATGTCGTCATATCCCATTTAGAGGCAAAATGTAAACTTTTTAAAATATTTTCCACATTATTTGAAATATGTCTAATTAAAAGTAATGTTTAAAAAATGAATGATATTTAAATTTGTTGGTTATTGGATATTATTTCTTCTTCAAGAAACAGTAATTTTCCTAAAAAAATTTTTTCCATGTTTTTCTAAAAGGTTTTGTTGTAATCTGTATTGTTTACTACTCAAATTAATTTTAGTATTGAAAATTGATCCCAAGACTGTACACATAAGATTGTAGAAAATTTTAGTTGCTGAAATGGGATTGCAGACAAAGAAAATGCAAGAAATCCTGATGTAAATGAATTTTATGTCTTCATTCTTGGTTAATGTATTAAAATTTTTTTGCAGATTATTTATACTATGGATGAAGTGAATTTTGTACAAAATCTTGTCTATTATGTTGAGAGAGCTTATCGAACCCCAGACTTTGGTATGTGGGAAAGAGGTAGCAAATACAATGACAATACCCCAGAAATTCATGCTAGGTATGCTACATTTTCTAACTTTGGAGGCTATGAACTACAAAATAATTTTCATGTATTTTTTTTCAACCAGTATTTGAAAAACTTAGTTTTTTATTTCAAAAATTAACTTATTTGTTTGATATCCAATAACCATCTTGTTTTTTAACTGTAAGATTAATTATAGAATAATTACTTCTAATTATCTAAGCTTACTTTTTTTTCCACTTCTGCTTTTGTAAAATTCTTTGCAGTGATTAGAAATTTTTTTCTTTTTTTAATTTTCTATATTTTAAATTGAGAGTAAATATATTTGTAGATTATAATCATATATTTAATTAGTTATTTGTAGCATAATTTTATAATTACTTCAAATAGAATGATAAAGGTTTTCAGATGTATTTGTAATAAAAACATACATTTTAATTTCATTGTATGTTTTGTGCTTGTTATATTATTTTAATTAATTAAATTTTCCATTTTACTAAAAAAAATTTCTTTTTAAGTGGGTATTTTCTTATCGGTATGTAACTATTTTTTCCATGAGGAAATTATCAAGTTACTTGAATCACAGTAGAGAGGTGTAGTCCTCTTTCTCTTCTTTTAACTGATGCCAAATGAAATCATGTCACTAATTTTATTTTATGCAATTTTTAATTATTATTTGGTTATTTTATTATTTTGTTTGTTTACAAATCAAGATTCACATGTTATTTAATATTAATTAAATAATGAACATTTAATTGTATATGTCACTCATTAGAAATATGTTGATCAAGACTGACTCTGCTTTAAGTTTTTAATATATACTTTTTTTATTGATCAATTATTATGTATTGAAATATTTATACTTTAAAAAGTTTCTCTTTATCATAATTTTTGTGACTTTGTTTTAAAAAAAAAAATATTTTTTAGTTCTATTGGCATGGCTAAATCTGCTTTGGAAGCAATTAATGGGTGCAATCTCTTTGGAGATAAAGGTGCCTCTTGGTCTGTCGTATATGTAGACATTGATGCCCATAGCAGAAATAGAAGTATATTTGAAACTTTATTACCAAGAGAATCTAGTTCAAAAGTTAGTTGCTTTCTGTATTAAATATTAGTTTTTTTTAATGATCTTATTTTGGCAATTTTATAATATGCATCAAAATTCTAGAATAAACAGAATCTGCTATTATCGACATTTAAGAATTTGAAATTGAAAATAATTGAAATTGAAATTTAAAATATTTTTGGTTGTATGAAATCGGTAATGTTACGGATTTCTAATATTGCTTCCTTGTATGTAGTTAGTTTCACGGTAAAGAAGAAAATTTTCAGATGGCTCTAACGGTCCTTGAATGGATGCCAGATCAATGATCCCCTCCTCCAGACTTTAGCATTATTTTAGTGATGGTTTTGGCAAGAAAAATGATAGTTTCTGAAACGGCTATTACTTATTTGATTCTTCGAAATTTTGCGATATATCGATTGCGAAGGAAGATACAATATCTTTCTAGAACATTTGAGGCTCTATTATGGGGCTATGAAAACCGAGAGACGGAAAGACAGTTGAGTTAAACTCAAGCGAATAGGCAATCTGTGTTGAGTCAGTTGAAAGACATGAGTAGTTAAACAAAATCTCTTGCTGCTTTTATGTTACTGTTAATTGAAAGTGTTGTTTTATATTGGCCTTATTTGTGTTTGTTACTACAAATTCGGGATTTCATATGGAATAACTTGTCTTTATGCATCATTGAGTCTGTTAGATCCGTTTTACTGTACACATACTGAACAGAATTCAGATAATTCCTTCTTAATATTGGTGTCAGAATTTAAAGGGATTTGAAAAAATTTATTGAAGCTGGATGAGATAATATGGTGTAAGGACTAGACGAATTAATAGCATTCATTGAGAGTCAACAAAATTAAGGATCATGTTGACAGATGTATAAGAAAAATGGAAGATGTCCATAGAATGAAAAAATACATCTAAAATGCACAAAGGAAGATTTTAGTAGTAAATGGGGAGAGTCAAGTCAAAGAAGTGAAGGGATATCAGCTTTCAGAAGCTGAAAGTTACATTTCACCTTCTGAAATGTAACTTTGAATCAAAATGTAACAAGGAGGAGCACATACTGAAAGAGTGCCAAGTAGTTGTAGGAAAACAAACTTGCGTTCTCTTGCTGAACAAAAGCTGTCCTTTCCGAATAAAGGATTGAAAGTTTCCGCACTTAGCGATGTGAAAAATGAATTCTAAATATCTGGATGTGTTTATGGCATCCTGAGTTTGATGTTGGTAAACACATTACTAATACAATTAATCAAAAAGTGCATGTTAGAAGAATCCTTTTACAACTTGGATTTAAAGAATACAAAACTGCAGTAACTCCTATACTGAAAGAATTGAAATTGCAGAAACAGAAAGACATAAAAAAACAGGACATAGCATATTATCAAATGGAGTTAGTACTTTGATATCTTATTGTGATAGCAATGCTAGATATAGCTTTTGTAAAATTTCTATCCAGATATCTAGAATCTATCTGTAGAGGATGTTGTGATAATAAAGAGAATATTCTACTATATTGTAGGTGTCATTAATTTTACAATTATTTACCTTGTCGTTGATACAAATAGTTTACTGAAATACTATAATGATACAGATTTCAAAGGTTGTATTAGAATTGGAAGATTAACTCATAATTAAGTTATAGCTCCTTTGACATGTACATCTTAGCTGGAAATAAACAGTTGTAACCATTTCAGTTACAAAGATTGAAATTGTGGTGGCATTAGAGACACTCAAAGAAGCCCATTGATTTACAAGATTGTATCAGGGATCATAAACATGGTGGAATTACCTTCAATTTAAGTAGTTAATTGAATAATTGTAATGCTTGCCCCATATTTCTGTTCTTCATTGAAGAACTAAACATGCTGAAATAAGGTATTACTTCATTTGTGAGAAAGTTATGAATGGTAAGCTGCATATTGAATAAGTATCAGCTGAAAACTTGATGTTATAACCAAACTATTAATCAAATCATGGTTATTTATGTTGTTGCATAAGATTGATATAATCTATTCAGTATTAATTAAACAACAACAAAAAAAACCCCCAATTAACATAGGAAAGTAATATGTCCTTACTGTGAATTACAGTGGACGCTTTTGGCATGTGCACCCGTGAATTACTTGGCGCTGCAAGTAATTTTTAAAATTGAATTGTATATGTCTTTCATTTATTAATGTTTCATTTTTTTCCCCTCTGTGCTGTATTTATTATTAGAATCATAGAAAAAAATTTAGATCAAGTTACAAAAAAATTTGTTTTGAGGGAAATTTTAGAAAATTTTCAATACTGTTGTGCTTGCAAATTTGAAATTCCTTGTTGCATTTTTAAATTAATACTGCCAAAAATTATTAAATGTGACTAATTTACATTAAATTGAATATTAATTTAAAAGTTTTTATGTAAATATTAGTCGATAATTTAGAATGTAGGAACTGTCCTGAACAATGTATTTATTATCTAACTGTAACTGCAATTTTAATCTCCTTTCCATCATTTAAGTACACAATACCAACCATTAAAGGTTAGTTATTAAAATTAATATTTTTAGTGAAAAATGAAATTTTATTGTTGCAAATGCCTTTTCAGAATACAGATTCTGCCCTGCTCCCTACAATCAGCTTTCCCTGTTTTGCCACTCATGATGAACATTTGTATAATCGTACGAAAGACAAAATTGTTCGTAAGCTCCAAGGGACTTATGGATTCAAACGGTTTCTGAGGGATGGCTATGGTACTGCAGTTGAGGATATAACACGACCATATTATGAGCAAGGAGAAACAAAGGTTTGTTTTTTACATTATAATTTATGTTTAAAAATTGTTATAAAATTTTGCTCAAAAAATGCCACATACATTTTTTTAAATTGCTGATTTAATCATAATGCATTTATCTAATATTTGCTACATTAATTTATATTGCATTTATTTATTTAATGCTGAAATCTTAATAGATGTAACAATAATAGAATGCAATTCTTATTAGAAAAAAGGCCTTGAACTCAAATTTAGCAATCAAAATATCAACTATAAATTCACAAGTTATTTAAAGGATTCTGTAAAACTTAAGCTAGTTAATAATCAACTTACTTTTCCCATAGAAAAGCAGTCATGTTTTTTCGTCATTTTAATTGTAAGGATTTTTTCATTTATTTTCCATAAGTTTCATTCCTAGTCATTAAAATTTTAAGATGATGCATAAAAAAATAATTCCAATTTTAAAAATTGAAAGATATTTTAACTTTTTAAAAACAGGTTTTGTGTAACAAATGATATGAGTGAATGAAGAAAGTACACAAATTTGAATTTTACTGTAGCATTATAGGTTATCAATTTCTTCCTATGTTTTTGCTAAGTTAAATTATAGTAATATCATGATAATGATTTTTACAGGAGTTTGAGAACATTGAATGTGAATGGCCATTATTTTTTATATACATGATATTAGATGGTATGTATATTGTAATTTCAGTTCATCAATATCTATATCTGTTATAAAGATATTTACAATGTGTCTCCTACTGTAAATAATAACTAAATACTAGTTGTCTAAAATGTAATAATAATTCCTTTAAAAGAAAACTTATCACAGTGCATTAGAATTGTCAGGGAACTTATAATAAACAAAGATATGTAGGATTTCTTCTTTCTTCCACCTTAACTTTTTAATTGGTTTTGATTTGCTACAGACGTGCCTCATTATTTGCATGGTCAAAAATAGTTGGGAAAGGAAACACAGTTAATTAATTTAAAAACTGAAGTGTAGGTTTATATACTTGGCAATATTTCAATCTTAAAGGATTGCTCTACTCTATTTTTTAAAAAATAATAATTTTTTATTTATTTTAAATCATTACCATAATGAAATAACAGTTCAGTTTTTAACTATTGAATTATTTGCACTTTGAAATTATCATTTGCTTTCTATACAATGCACACTTGCATCTTTATAAAGATGTGGAAAATGAGTTTTAGTCTTCATTCTTTGTGAATGATAAGCATTTGAATCAATATAAATAAATAGGTTTATGAGTTTTACGAGTAGAATTTGATAATGAATGAGTAATCATTTGCATATTTTATTTTGTTTGTTTAATAATTTTTCATTTTGTAATTTAAATAAATGCTTTTTATCAAGTAGAAAACTAACTATAGTTATTAATTTTGAAAAAATTCCAGGTATATTTAAAGGTAATGATGAGCAAATAAAGAAATATCGACATCTTCTACATCCAAGGCTGAAGGTTGACAGATATGGAAGTAAGAAATTTACTGTAAAAGAATAAAATTTTACCAAATATATTCTTTGACTAAATTAATTTTGATGAATATTTTTTTGCCAAAAGCTCCCATATTTAAGCTGAGATGTAAAAAATATTTTTCCAGGGGTACATTGAAACCTTTTCTGTATTTCAAATGAATACTTTATTATTTTTTTCCTTCTTTATTGTATAAATATTGGGTTCAGTAATAATATTCGTGAATGTGGTATAAGCATGCTCATAATAATTTTTTTCCAAATTTAATAATATATGCAGAAATAAAATGTTTGGGCAAATTTTTTAATGCTTGAAAGCAAATTTCATTGTCTACAAAATTATTCATTTTTGTGCATGAAATATCAGGTGGAAAAATTAAGAATATTCAATATTTTTTTTTTACATTTAACAACAACAGTAAATAAAAAAGATGAGTAATTGAACCAATTTCACCAAATGATTAGAATTTTTTTTTAATTAATGTGCAAAACTTTCAGGAATGATTATTCGATTTAGCAGTTATCTTTGGAGAATGAAGCAGAATTATTATAGCAAATTTTTTTCAAAAGAATTCTCCCTACTATTGTATTTTATTTTCAAATAATATAGAAAATTATATAAATGATTTATTTATAGCATTAGTGTTTAAAAATAATAGAAATAAAATGAACTGTTTTTCTTTTAAGATGCTGTTGTACCTAAGTATTTCTTCGTTCCAACATTATGCATTGATGCAGAAAGAAGAGAACCAGGATCTCAAAAAAGAATTCCTAGTGAGGAGGGAGATGCTGATAATCTTTTCCTAATGGGACAAGCTCTTTACATTATGGCTGAATTATTAGGTATATTTTTTTGTTTTAGTTAATAAACAACATTTAAGCTTTGTACAATAACAGAATCTCAAATATTTCTTAAGATCAAATAAAAATAATAAAAAGCTGAAAGATCAAATTATTTTTATATCAGTTGCAGAGTTTAAAAAAAAAATACTTAGAATTTAATGAAATAGAGAAATAAACATTTTCTTCTGACAAATACTTCTTATTCCACACTAACTTAGTAATAAATATCAGAGAAGAAAAAGGAGAGAAAAAAAAGTTTAGTTTTTCAACTATAATACAAAAGTTTTATATATAATGTTTGGGCCTAAGAATTCTAGATTTCTCTTGTTTTTTATTGAAGAAACTAATTTCAAAATGAAAAATCATTAAAAAACAAAATCTAATTATATGTGGATAATATAAATCCCATAGAATCATAAAAATAAGTAATATATTTCTGTTTAGCTGAAACAGAGTATATTTGTTTAGAATAACATGAATTTCCATTACAAATTCATTTTTCTTTCTCTTAAGCAACTGTTGTATTAAAAGTTTAAGCAAGAAAGTGCGGCCAGAATTATTGAATATGGTAAATTAAATAAAATTGTTCATCAATAATTCTTAAAGTTGTCAAGCAAACCTTGTGTATTCTGTTCAAAGCATTTGTAATCTCAAAACAAGTTCATTGCAATTGCATATAATTGTGACCATGTTTATATTGATTTTTATTTCACCTTTCTCTTCTCATTTTGTGAAGAATTAAATTAAAATCAACTTATGTGAGTAATCAAATATCCCATTGTATTTTTTTTAAATTTAAATACTTTGTTATGGAGAATTTATCTTGTGAGAATGCCCAACATGCTCAATACCAAGTAATTGCACTTTATTTCACAAGAAAACTCCATACACAGTTACCAAAACACAACTGAAGCATTGATAAAAAAAAGTACTTGTAAAAGTCCACAGCACCATAGCAGACAGCTAATAGCTAATGAAATAGCAGTGCAGCATAACGGTGCTTATGAATCAATTGGAGAGATTGCTCGGCAATCAACACTCCAAAGTGAGAATTTATTAGATATATTAAGCAAGAGACTAAGTCAGATTTTCTGACAAGGCATCAATGAAAAGGATCTTCAAAACTAAGAGGTATTGCTGTAATTCTTTATTTTCTAGAATCCACTTTTGTTGTCAAGTTTCTGCCTAGGCTGAAGGTTCATTGATCTGGCATCCATTAAAATATTTTCAAAATTCCATATTATAAGAATAAAGGCAAAAGGGAAAAAAATTATACAAATTCATAATAATATAGACAAAATTGAAGACCTTTATGGCTATTTGACCATTCAGCAGCTGAAATTGGAAAAAGAATACAGAGGAATAGGGTCTTGTCCACTGAATTCATCCTTTCCTTTTAATGACCTCTGATGTATATTACAAAAAAAAGAAGAAAAAAAAAACCTTTTATCATTTTTTTTAATTACACCTCATTAGAAAAATGTTTACTTTATAATGATTGACTTTTTTTTTTAAATACCACTTGAAGTGGACTTTTACATTTGATTATTAAGAAATTATTTATTGCTATACTAAAAAACAAACAAACAATTATAAAAGCAAAAGCTTTTTTTCACTCAATCTGAATATCTTGGCACATGCACGATATACTTTGTCTTTAATCAGCATTCAGGTATTCTATAATGGTCTTGCATTAGAAATAATTTTTTAAAATCAACAATTTTATTTAAATGACAAATGAAAGAAGTTCATCTAATGTGAAATATCACCAGTCTGTATAAAATGAATAACATGTACATTCAACAAATATGAATGCATAATAGAAAAATATAATAAAAAAAGATAATGTTAATCAAAATGTAATGAAAATTTATCACGCTTTTGAATGAATTATTGTATGATAAGAGAAAAAAATATTGTGGCCTATTCAATGGCTGAAAATACGATTTTGCTTTCTTTAACTAGAAATTTCAATATCTTAAAATCTAAACCTTTTGGACTAAATTAAAAGCAATATCTTTAAATTTTCCCCTATAAACCCAAGTTAATGCTTTTTAATATCATTTGAGAATATCTATCGGCTTTGCAACCCAAAATTTTACTGTCTCAATCAGAATTTCTGAATAGAAGAAATTTTATTAAAAGTTTAAATATATTAATGTTTTTAGATCACATTAACATAATAAAGTTTACAGCTTCTTGAAAGTGTACATTTGAGGAATAAAGCTATTTCATTTTATTCAAACTACAGGAAAAGAAAGAAAAAAAAAAGTTTTGGTAGACTTTTTTTTTTTTGCTTAATTTTATTAAGAAAAAATGTGTTACTCTTAGGATAATGACTTAAAAATTAATTCGTCTGCAGAACAATGTAATCAATTAGGTAAAAGCTTTATTTAATATATTATAGTGTTAGCAATATTGCCAATAAAAAATACGAAAAAATTTTCTAATTTCCAATCATGACAATGTACCATTAGGCATATTACACTTTTTGGTTAATTTTATTTTGAATTAAAAATTGAAAGACATTTCATGCATTATTTTACATACAAAGCTTATTATATTAAATACAAAGTAACTATAAAGAAGTAATACAAAAAGCTTGAAAATTTTTCATTAAAACTAGTAATTTAAAAATAATAAATTATGAATCATAAGCATAATCATAATAATAAATATTACAAAGTGACTTATTTTCATGAATAATAAAAGATTTTATTAAGTGCAATTTTTGGTCTACAACTTTACATTATGGATTTTTAATTAAAACCATTTATTTACAACAGCGTGAATAGCAAATCTATCATCTTTGTGTCATAAAACAACAGCAATATTAATTTATCAAAATTCTTATAACTTATGTTCATTTATTTGTTCATGGTTGCAAATTAACTGTTTCTAAATTATCTGTTACAAGATTCTTTAAAAAAAAATGATTTGCAATAAAAGTGAAAAGCAAAAATAAGGCTGAAAATAAAATTGAGAAATGCCCAGACAGTTTCACCAATTTATACATTTAAAATAATTAGAAAAATTCAAGAAACAGTCCCCCAGCCCTTATGAGTGCACTTGCAAGGGTCAGTTTTTATTTCTTATCAAATTTGTGAGATCAATGGTTGCCTATCCTCCTCATATATCTATTTTTTTTAAAGGAATATCAAAAGTACAACTTCATTGTGCATTCTATAGAGAAAAAAAAAAACATTTCTTCAGCTCTATTACATAATGAATTTCTCTAATTTTTATTTTGTTTGATATTTTATGATGCTTTAAAACCTCATCAACGTTGGCCTCCTTCCCCTTCAGTTTTCTAGAGATGATAAGATGAAAATTTAAAGAAGCTGCCAGCCTCAATAACAAGACTGATTTCACTAATTATTTTCCCACTTTGCGTGCATTGCAAATCAGACAAAATCCTCTGTTTATTATGCATGTATAATTTAAATCATACTTCCATTTCATGTAATAAAATGTAGTTCATTAAAAGTTGGCTGACGTTACTATTTGAGTACTATTAATATCGTCGATGAACAGTTGATAACTAATGGTGGTTGGTTAATTATAATACCCCCAAAAGCTTTTTAACAATAGATTTTGGTTATAGGTAGAAATTTTGAATCTTTTTTTTTAAAAAAAGAAGGTTCTAAAATAGTAATAACTTTCTTAATAATCTTTTTTTTAAAGTAATTTCTTTACTCTATAAGCTTAAAGCTTATATTTTGAATACAATACATTTTTTAGAAAAATAATTCTAGTATGTAGAGTAGTATTTATGAATAATTTGATTCTTCTTAATTTTTCTGTATGCTTTTTGCATCTTAAATCATGGTCATTATTATTAGCAAAGCTATAATGTTGAATAAATCATAATGATTATAAAACATAAATTAAATAAAAATGATTTAATCAAAGAATTTTTTATTCTTTATGTATGCTAAAATACAAAATATCAATTAAAAGTGAATAATAAATAAAATTGAAGTGGAACTTTAAAAAAACTATGACAATCATAAAAATGCTATGTTCAAGCATTTAGCTATCAACAGAAATGGTCAGTGAATTGTAGAAGTCAAGAAGTAATCATTAAAGAAATAATAATAATAATAATAAAAATGCTTCAGAAAAAGATTTCATAGCTCCAGGCAATAAATCAAACCAAATTCTAGGACCTTTTATAAATACTGATGAAACTAATTAAATCAAATAATGTGGAGTAGCTATAAAAAACAATTTTTATCAATAGAAAGGATTAAAAATTGTCAAAGCAACAAAATTTACATGTATGATGTTTTCAGAATGTTTTCTAAAAAGTGCTTTGAACAATCTTAATATACCCCTGAGAATACTATATAAATTACAAGTATGAATTTTTGTGCAATATATTCTTACACAGATTTGATTAGAAGTTACAATGTATGCCACAACTTCATGTAAAACCACGACTGTTGCTTCAGACTTACTGCAGCAGTTGCTTCAGACTTGCAACTTGCCACAGCAGCTTCATCTGATTGTTGCTTTTCTGCACATGATCACTTGTTTCTTGAGCATTTGTTAATAATACTTTAACAACATTTAACACAAAATCAATTTACATGAATGTTTTATTTATTTGTTAATCTAAATACTGAACAGGATAACTTCTAAATGCAAAGCACTACAATGGTAATATTTGGTTCATATTTTTAGCATCTATTGATCCATATCAAAATTTTGAACCAAAACCAACAATGAATTGGCCATCTGTCAGTCTGTATGTTCACTTATATGTGACAAATAAAAGTAAAAACATAGAAAAGGGAAATGTGGTAAGTTATCTTGTTTCTAGAATTGTAGTTCAGTCTTGAATTTTGAAATTCAAGTCTGAACATTTATAACTTTGCCAAAGGTCCCTAATTCTTGTCTGAGGGAGTGGTAACAATAACTTTTATTACTGAATTTACAATGAAATATTGGAAAGACATTTTCAACTTGTTTCACTTGTGTTATAGAACTGAAGCTAGCATCAGTTCTTCGAATATATCAGAATGATGACCCATTTTTGCCTTTTTATGCATTTGATGTACATAGGTTTGTAAAACAACTATTGTGTTTTTAAAGTTTTGAAAAAAAAAAAAAACTTTCCGAGTTGAAACGATTTTTTCAGTGAATTGCTACGACAGTATGATTTTTCTAACAATGTGCTGTAATTGATAAATTGGACACATACTTAGTTAATACCCAACTTAATTTATTTCATCATAGTTTCATTCATCAATTTATAACTCTACATAAAAAAGTGCTATGTTAAGGTTGGTTCTTATTTTTTTTCTATAAAGATGCTTAATAAGTACTTATTTTTAAGATAAAATTAGTTTACACACCCTGATTGTTTAGTTGTACATTTTTAATTTTATTGTTGCATTTTTATATTTTTTTAGTGGATGGACTTTTGCATATCAATGAATTGGATCCTATTAGGCGATATTTACCTTCTTATAACAGGCCTCGTAAGACGGGTCGTTATTCAGCATTTCAGGTGGGATCTTTATTTTACGAGTTCTTTATAGAAAAGATTTTTAATTAATTAATTGTAAATTTATTGTTTAATAGAGTTAAGAATAATTAACATAATGTTCCAGTATTTTGTTTTTACAGTAATTTAATTTGTAATTTTTTAGTAAGATTTCAGTTTAACTTTTTATTATTACTTCAAATTTATATTATTATAAATTCTGTAAAATTTCTTGTTTTTTCAATAATAAATTAAAGCACTCTGTTTAGCCTTTACTGTAAAAATGAACAATCAAAGTCACTTCTTTATTATTTGTTTTAAAAAGTTCGCATTTGTGACCATTTGCAAGAAATTGTTCTTTAGATATTTTTCTATTATGATAATGCTTATCAATAACTGATACTGTATGCAGCTGTAAAAAGAGTGTGTTAAAGGCTTTTTTTAATATGAGGTGTGTTTTGCTTAAAGCTTTAATAATTTCTCAAATATGAATTGGATAGGTGTGGATCTCATTTTTAGATTTAAATCATAATTGCATGCATATATTTGTAAGTTTTTAATATTCATAGTTATATAATAAAGCTTTGAAAATAAATATCTAAAACCTTGAAAATTTTCTAATTATTTGCAAATAATTTTTTATTTAGATAAAATATTTTGCTTGATGGTATGCTTTAATTTATCATATAATCATGAAGAATCCAGAGCAGCTTTATATTTTTAATCCAAAAAAGATTTCAATTTCCTAGTAAAGTACTTTCCTACTTTTAAATATTCGTTACATAATTTTACACTATGATTTTATTATTCTCATTGCATGTGAGCAGTTTTTAAAATAGATAATTAAAATTTTATTTTGTATTATAAATGAAAGATATAAAAAAGACAGATTTAAAAATTAAGAGAAGGGTTTTTACGCTGAAATTCCCTTATTAATCTTCAAATATCTGGCTATTTTTAATAATCATTAAGATGCTTTGTTTCTGAACATATTCAAATGCTTTTGAAATGAAACAAGTTGCTGTTTATATGTATAATTTTTTTTTTCTAATTTCATTTCGGTTTATTTTTAATAATTCTTATTTAGTTATTGCATATTTTTTAAGATTTGATGTCATGCTGCAAATATTTATTCAACGTCATGTAGAGCATTGTATTATATAAAGTATCATAAAACAAATATTTCTTAAATGCAGAATGTAAATTTAAAAAAAAATTAAGATATATATAATAAATTATTTACAGATACTAATATTGTAAGGAAGAATTTGTGTATTTTAAAACTATCCCATTTCATATCTGTTTTCATTTACATTCCCATTTAAAATATAAACTAAAGACAGATCTACTTTTTTTGTAAGAACTTGATTTCTATCTTATAGAATTATATTTTAACTATATCTTAAAATGTTATTTCATAATGCAGTTTAAAACTGATAATTCTTGAAACAATTATGCATGTATCATTAAGTGAATAATTCAAGAAAAAAAAATAACTTACTTCCTTTTCTGGCTGTCAAATTACAGTGCAACTCTGCAATCACTGTTATGAATTAGATGCGAACATCAAATTGTATATTGTTCATATTATCTATTGAAAGATTGAGCTGCTTTCTGTTCATTAGAGTAATATGATAATACATTATCAACATCATGTTGAATGCAATTTTGTATTGAAGTAAAACAGTATGAAATGCATATATTTTTTTTAAATTTCTGCATATCTAGTTGCATTAATATATTATTACATATATCTGTTGTATTGAACCCAATGTGTGTTTTTTTTTATTAGATGAAATGGGGATTTTTCATATTATTAAACTATTAGGAATAATGAAACAATTTTAACTGAAATGGCTTCTTTAGATGAATATGTTATCTCTGAAAAGATATGAATATATTTCCCATTTTATTATCTTACAAGTTGATTTGGAAAATCTGTTTTTTAGTAGGTCTGTAATGGAGCTTGTCTCATTACTTTTACTCTTTTCAATACTTTTCTCTTTTAATATATTCTTTTTATTTATTGATTACACAACAAATTCATCAATTGTTAGCCAAAATATTTTTGGATTATAGTATATGATATATGCTCAGTCTTTTTGAATTAATGGAGTATCTTATAGTTAACAGTATCTTAAAAAATGATTGATTTTCAAAAAAAAATCATAATGAATATGGTCATTTAATCAAATTAATTTTGTTTAATGATTATAGAACTTAGTTTCTGTAATTAGAGAAATTTTGCTATTTATCTATTCAAAAATGTATTAGAATATCCTTTTCATCCCATTAGTCATTAATGAGTTGGCTTTGTTTTAAAGGATTTTACATTTGCATTATTTTTTTTTTCAAAATTAGATACAATTGGTTGATACATTTTAAGTCTTAGCAGTTAATATTGTCTTATTAGAGCATGTGGAAAAATTTGTTTAATATACTACTTTCAGTGTTATTTTAGGTAATTTGATTTTTTTTAAAATTTCACTATAAAATTAACTGATTTATTGATTTTAGCTCATATTATAGGACAGTTTATTCAATGTAATGAAAGAATCAAATCATGCAAAGAACAAAATGTCATCTGCACTTCCAATTCAGTAACTAACTGCATATTAATAGTGCCAGATAATGTATGCAGACATTTTGTAGTACTTAATGATCTTGTATGGTTTCGGCATCTGTCGAAATATGCAAGAATTGCTTATCTATTGGGTATATTTCTATTTTATTTTATTGAAATCAACATTTTCAGATTTTTTTTTGTAAGAATACCTTTTGTACTGAATTTAAATGAAATAATTTGCATACCATATGAAAATATTGAAAACCTTAAAATATTGTATGTAGGGATTGCAATATCGGACCAAAAGTTCAATGCAGGTATTCGGTACTTTTTAGATCTTAATACCGGTAGTAGAAATTTTAGAAAAAGAAAGAAAACACAGGTGTTCTTTGTTTTATTTGCCAATTTTATTAGAGAGTGTAAATATCACAAAAAATAATTTGTAACTTATAAATTATAACAGTATATAGAGAAAACATAAAAGTAAAAAAACATCTTATTTATTTAAATCACAAAAAAAAGGTTAAATATTACTATACAGTCTGTGGTACTATTACAAATTTTTGAAATGTGGTCTTAAAAAACATAATGCATCAATTAAGCCTGGAACGTAATTTTGTGCAAAAATTACCAGTTGTCGATTCCATCTCCTTAAGGAGTGAGGCTCGGAACTATAAGTGCATTTCCAGTATTCACCTTTGACCTTGGATTTCCCTCATTAGACATTTTTTAGTTCAATTTTTTTTTTCATGTTTATGTGAGTGTTGTGTTATTTCTGGCAGCATTTTATTTTAACTCAAAATTTCGCATTGATATGTGTAGCCAAAAATGATAAAGCTTTCAGGAATAGTACCAAGAAAATTTTACATGATATCATTAAATATTGTGATCAAGAAGTAGAAAATGGGAAATTAAACTATTCCTGAAAACATTTAATAACATTTATAAAAGATCATTATTATTTTGTAAAAAAGCAAATTTTAAGAACAGAAATTTTTCATTCATTCTTCATAATTTAATGTTTGTCCCTTATATTAAATAAAAATTACTCTGAAATATTTTTCTGTGCATTAGTACCTTTTTCCTTCTACATTACTAATTATCTGTAATGTTTACATCCCATAAAACCACGAGACTTAATTGTTAAATGTAAACATCTCTCCTTTCATCTTTCCTCTCACCCCTATTTTGCCGAATTAAACCCATCCTAATGCAAGTGCAAAAGTACGGAGGGTTTTACAATCCGTTTTCAAACAGTATTTTATCACTTCTCTTGATTGTAAGATGCAACTTTGTATTCACAGTCTAATTAATTTCATCCATGTAGAGTGACATAAAAGCAAAACATATACTATTTTGCTATGTTGGCGGTCCCTGAACATATAGTGGAGACAATTGAAAAAATTTCTAATAAATACTGAAAAAGCGGTATTTAAACTTGTGAATACCGGTATTACAAACTTGTACAAATGGCTCAAAATACCGGTATTTGGTATACCGGTATTGCAATCCCTAATTGTATGGTTCCATTAAAAATATATATTGAACTGAATTTTTATATTTGTATTTAACTAAACAGAAGGAAATAAGTAGTTCATTAAATGCCAGCCTATTAATATATATATATTTAATTTAGAAGCAAGAATACTTATAATTATAATGACTTCAAATGCTCTAGATGTTATCTGAGTGTTCTTTTAGAATGTTGCACATAAATGTACATGAAAGGCACTTTCTGCAATGATATTCGCTCCTTCCTTACTTTCTCATTTATGAAATAAGTAAAAAAAGGACTTGTTGTGCATAATTAAAAATTTGAACATATTTTGATAAATCTCCACTTTTTTTAGAACTTCCTGAATCCGAAGAATCTTTTTAATTAAAACAATATCTCTCTGAGAACATGATTACTTAAAAATGCAATAAATTAGATGTAAGAAATATGGAATATAGTCATTTTACTAAAATTGTAAATTTGTGTTTCTTGAAAAAAAAAAAAAGGGTGAACTAGATGTATTGATTATGGCATATATTTTGTCACTAAAATTGTTGATTCTTATTAAAATTTAGACCAAATAAATCTATTGGTTAATTATCTATTGGTCTGTATATTTATGTGGATCCTAGTGCAACAAATTTTAAAAAAAATGAAAGACATAATCTACAAGAAGAACTTGAAAAATATGTATATCTACTTCACTATAAATAAAGCTAAACTCCAAAAATATGTGGAAATATATGAGAAAGGCTAAAGGAGGTACTGGGGGCTTTTCTTTCTTTTTTTAAAAAAGGAAATTATTGATCTTATCAAACAATGAACTTGTTTTATTGTTATTTAAATTGTCAATAATTGTCAACACATAATGGGACATTTAGTTTCAATTAAAGCCTTATATCTGAAACTTAAAAAAAAAATCCAAAACCCACTTTTATTTGTTTTTTAATTTTTTCATGATAAAATGCTGCTATTATTCTGTGTACTAAATTTAAGGTCTCTTTTGAAATATGCGAGCTATTCTGTTGCTGCTGTTGTATTTAAGGTGAAGGTGCATTCATTTTTAGAAATCGTGCTATTGTGTTTTTATATATTTGTTTCCTCTTTCAAACTGCTCTTGTGGATTTTGGAGAGTACATGTCTTTTTTTTTCCCCATAATAAATCTCATCTGAGAATTATCATTATTTTGAAATTGTAGTTTTATTTATGACTTAATACTAAATTATTCATATTTTTCATGCTAATTTATTGTAATCCATGCACTTTAATTCTAATATTTTTTTTATTCTATTTATTTTATATAGGGAAAAGCTGCTGTAAGTATTTGCCTTTGTCTATTTTAAATTTTCAAAAAGCCATTATTCTGCTAGCTCTTTATTTTCCTGTCTATTATGTGACTAATTATGTGCATGGATTACTTCAAGAAAATCTTATAATATTGTAAATAAGATGTCTTTCTATTCATCTGATTTTAAATGGTCATAATTTCAGAAATTATCTAGCTTATGAAGTACTCAGAAAAAGAGAACCTAAAAATAGTGATTACACAATCATTATTGTATGCATTTATGTATCAGCAAATAAATTGCCTGTTCATTAATTATATGCTATCCCTTGGATTTGTGTCTCTTATTTATCAAAGCAATAGAAAAAAATAGTTGTATGGATTCTAAATAGAATGATAAAGACAAATATGAAAGTGAATCATTGTTGTTTATAGTGCTCTCTACTAATTTAATGTTCAGTATATATGAAATATTTGCAAGTACTAATTGCATACCTTGCTTGATGCTTTTTTTTAAACAAAAAGTATGTACATAATTATTTTTTTATGTGGATAAGAGTGTAGTTCACTAAAATAGATTTTTCCTCATTACATTAACCACATCTTAAAATTTGATTTTCCCCATTTACTTAAATTGTTCATGGCTTGCTTTTCTTCTAGAAGCAAACACACACACATATAAAATCCCAAAGATTATATTTTGAAAAGCTTATTAAGGGAATAGTACTTAATATTATAAAATCTAGCATAATTTGAAAAGTTTGAAATGTTAATTTAGTTGGTAATGGATAGCAGCTCATATAGAATCTCATTAAATATGATAACATAATTATTAAATTTATTTCCTGTCATTCAGCATTTTGATCATTTTTGAAAATATGAACATTTAAAATGAAGGGATTATTTATTGTTATCTTTTCTTATTTATTTTATATTACTCTATTTTCTTTTTCTTTTTAATAACATCACTAATAACTTTTTCATTCTCTTTAAAATCTTCATTAGTCTGTAACTATTTCATTTTTTAGGATTGCTTCTTTTTTATTCTAAGTGTGCAAAAATTGTAGTATCCTTTATTCTGCATTGTGCTTGGCAACTATCTGCATGCTTTGCTTAATACATGATTATTTTTTAAAAGCATGAACTTACTATGTGCTTGAATAACCTTCTTGAAAAACTTCTGCATAATTTTTAAGTAATATCAGAGTATTGTAATTTTATAATGAAGTGTACAGCAAAGCATTGAAAACTTGAATATCAGTAATTAAAACTATAAAGAATCTCCATGTTTTTAAATTTATGTATTATACTGCAAACTCTGTATTGAGCTGACAGTTTGTAGCATATATTTTGACAAGGACATTTGAAAAGGGTTTTAAAATGTGATGAAATAAATTTAATAAAAAGCATTTTTGTAAACACTTATCAGCATGTTAGAAAAGAGATTTGCTATTTTTATTATTTTGTTTCAGTCTTTAATTTGTCATTATAAATTTTATGGAATCTTAAAGTCATTTTTTCAGTGCCACTTTTTTTAAATTTATCAATTGATAGTTAAGTTTTGAAGATATTAAAATAGTATATTGTCATCAAGAATGCACGAATATAAAATGTTTCAAAATGCTAATATACCTGAATACAAGCATAAAATAAACTATTAAAATAGTTGGATATGATATTCACAGTTTTTGTGCAATATGCTTAAAAATATATATTAGAAACAAAGTTAATTAAATAAGTATTTCACTCAAGGGACATAAAGAGGCAGAGTTATAATATTAAAGTAATTAATGTATAGAGTTTGTAAGGTATGCCTAAGTTATGGCTGACTGTCAATCGCATACATTTCTTGTATTGGAATATTAAATTTTTCTAATATTAAACCAAGTATTAATTAGAGCTTAAATTGAGATAAGAGTATTAGCTTAAATTATTGAGATGTCTTAAATTTTGTCCCTGTTTTATTTTTACCCATACTAAATTTGGCTGAAAATAGTGAAGACATCAACACCAGTTATTCATAATGAAATTGAAAACAAATAATTCTATAGAGAAATGAAATAGATATTGATCTAATGCAAAATTAAATAGATATTTATGATTATTTACAAAATTTGATGGCATTATTCACCTTAAGGCAGTAGATGAAATTTATATGAAGAGGGGAAGGAAATAAACAGCTGTCAAAAACTGGAACTAAAAAAATTGCTTTGCATTTTATACTTTGGATTTAATTTAAAAGATTAATTAGATAATAAATATTTTGGAATATATTTTTTATTCATATAAATTTATGTTCTGTAGCATAATGAAATTTTTTTTCTATTTTATATATTTTTGCTTTCAAATAAATCATTTCGAAGATACTGAGCTGTATAGCACTTATATACAGTATGAAATTAATAGTAATAGTTTAAATTCCATCAATCCAGATTATCAATGCTATGCTGTTTTATATAATTGTATGTGCATTTTTTTAAGTAACTGAATCTTTTGTTGATTGCCGTTTTTAATTTCATACAAAATTTATAGTCTTTAATTAACATTTGTTCGTTAATTGTATCTTGTTTTCAAATTTTTGTAATTATATCAAAAGTTGGAGAAAGAGATTTAAAACTAAAGGGGTAAATGAATATCCCAACTTTGCAATTATATTCTGTTATAAGGAAACAGAACAAATTACAGTTTTGTTGTTCATTGGAAATCAGAAATAATAATTGAAAGTTTAAAATCAACACAGTTATAAATATTCATTGTTAATCCTTCCAGGCAAAGGCTATAACAAAGCTAATAAACTTCATAACAAAAGCTATCGAAGCCATATGCTAATTATCCCACAGTTTTTTTCTGCATGCTTAATATGTTGCTTTGAAAGGATACAAATATGCATGCATTTATGGCAGTATTTGATTTTTTTAATTTTCATTATTGTTGGGTCATCTCAAATAACAGGTATTTGTTTCAGTGCTATCAGGCGATGTTGACAAACTTAAGACTTGCAAATCTGCAGGGTTTTAAAATTACACATTAATGCTGTTGAAAAAGTGTGGGATGAGCTATCATATCCCCTTGATATTGTTCCCATTTTTGGAGGGACTTAAAAAGAACATTTATAACCCTTTTGAATTTAAACTTTCAACTATTATTTGCAATTCCCAATGAACAGCAAGGTTGTACTTTGCTTTGTTTTCTTGCAACAGCCCTGCAAAGTTGGGATATTTATTTATAATCATATATAGTCTTGGATGACATTATACATAGAATAATAGATGACAACAATTTTTCTATGTTTATCGGAATAGTGCATTTTTTATGCTGTATTTACAGCTGTGAAATATTTTTAATAAATTTTATATTTTATATTACGATTTAAGTAATTTAATTATAATTTATCCATTTAAAGAATTTCTAATTATAGTAATGTTTACATTTAGAATAACTTTGAGTATTATTCAAAATAGGTGAAAATGCATATACAAAATATATGAACTTGTCAAAAATTACATCTATAATTATGTACAAATATGCAATTGCCTATTAAAAAATTACTAAAAACATTTTAGTTAAGAAATTATAAAGTTATCTTTGTAATTAAGTATTTATTCTTGTTTTTATTATTTTAAAGAAATTTTTTCATGACAAACCTGTATTTATTTTCTTAGCTAACAAAAATGTTAATTTTTGATAAAGTTTGAGGTAATTTTTTAAAATTTCTTTATGAAGTTTATTATTCAGAATGTATTAAATAGCAGGAAATATAATAATTTCACATAGAAGTACCACCATTTTCTAATTGTAGATATATTGTCCTCCCCCCTCCCCTCTTAGGGAACTGCAAGTGATCTTGTTGTTCAAGTTGTGCTCATTGCTGAAAGTATGAGATTGCAAGCTATGATGGCAACTTATGGTATTCATACTCAAACCCCTCATGAAGTAGAACCTGTTCAGATATGGTCTCCAAGTCAGTTAGTTAAGGTATTTTTAAAAGTTTTTGTAATTTTGATTTATGTATATTTGTTAGTTGTTTTTGACAAAGCTTCCATCTATTTACGTTCTTTTATTTTATTTTCTTTCTTCTTTTTTTTTCTTTCTGAAAGAGTCCGGAAGCCAAAAGCCTTCCTGAGTATGAAGATTTTTGTTCTTGAAACTACCAAAATTTAATTTTTAATTTAACTAACAAAATGTCAGACTCTTGTTCAGATGGTCAATAAAACTATTTCTCAATTTATGGAATAATGAGACGATATTTGTACCATCTTCTTAAAGATTTTGTTTCTAAAATTGATGCCTGTTGTTTTATTGTAAAAAAATATTTTAATGGGTTTTTTAGTATTTCTTATATTGAAAAAATACATCACACTGAATATTAGAATTTCTTTAAAATAATTATTAATAACTTTTTTTCTTGCCGTTTCTGTTAATGAAATTATTTTTCACTTGCAGTGCAGGAATATGATTTACAGAATAAAAGTTTATTATAATTTATTTTTTTAAGTTTCAATATCTAGTTCCAAAACAGTCTTTAAAAATGCAATTTACTTATTAATTATTAAAATAAGTTTTTTAAGGGGCTAAAAAAACCTTCCCATTGCACGTTTGAGATTTTTTCATGTAGTGTAAGGTAAAAATGGAAAATAGTCGCATTGGTTTTGTTTGAACGTTATCAATTTATATGCATTTATTCATATTAATTGGATATATAAATTATCATTATCCATTATTTTAAAAGTTTCTTGCAACATTTATAATGCAAAAATATTTACTTTATATTTCATAATATAGTAGGATAAAAGAATTAACAAGAAAATAATTCTTCAAAAGTACATTGTAATGTGGAATTGGTATGATTTTTTTTTTTTGCTGGGGTTTTTGAAATAGAGATATTCCCATGGTTTTGTAGAGTTATGAATTTCTCGAATCATACAAAACCATGTTCTTCATTTTCTTTTGTGCAGCAAGAACTGTTTTATGCTTCGAAGTTTGTTTTCAAGGGAGAGACAGTACAGAGCTTTTTGTTACTTGATTAATTACAATTAGCAGTTTTTTTTTTTTGCTGAACTTAGTGTCTAGTTCCAGAGTTTTATGCCTTTTAGAACTGTAATTACAAATTTATGTATTGTTGAGGAATAGGATCAGATTCTACTAATAGAAAGTGGATGGTAGGTTTTATTTAGAAACTGTCAAAGAGTGTAACATTCATGGAAATACTATCAAAGAACTTATGCATATTAATGCTGATTGTGAGAAAAGTTTTTATTCATAATTGGCAATATACATTTTTCCAGGCATTTGTAGAAAGTGTTCTAAGGCAGCAATTTTATTTTCTCAATGTAACCAAATGATGAATCTCCAAATAATGACATAAGTGATGATGAGTTTTGAGAGTATGTTTGATTGTAATCTTCTGTATTTAATTTTACCTTACAAATATCACTATATCTTAGTTATTAATTTCTCATCTTTCAGGAATTAAGTTATGTCTGATTAATTATTACATTACAAATATTGAATAATATGTGTATCTTGAAAAACATCCAAAGGAAATGAAAAGCATTACTGCATCTTAAATAAAATGTTTTCTAGAGTAGAAATCCTGGTAATTTTATGAAAAACTATAATTATTTTGTTTTGTTGTATTATTTTAGTATTTTAAACTTTAATTAATTAATTCATTGATAACAAAATATTATTAATCAATTAGATAATAAACTTAATTATTTTTAAATTGAGCCATTTGTAAAACATGACTTTTAAAATCATGTGTTATTTATTTTTTTGTCATCATGTCATTTATTTGTTGTTAATTTTGGCTATTTCTTATTAGATTGATTATTGTATGATTTTGTTAAGGTGAACATTCTTCCAGTTGTGACTTTCTACCTCATTGGAAAATTGATATTACTCATGTGTTCATTTAACATTTATAAAGTAGTAATTTCGAATGGTGTATCATTTGAAAATTCTTTGTATATTATTTTGCTTAATTATCAAAAATAAAAATTTGTCTTATATCCAATATATTTTTTTTTCTATTTAATATTTAATCTTTTCAAAGATTTATGAATATCTTGGTGTAAGTAAGAAACTTGGACTTAAAGGACGACCACCCAGACCTATTGGTGCTCTTGGAACTAGTAAAGTAAGAAATTTTTTATACTTAAAATTATTAGGCAGAATATATTGTGGAAGGTTATGCAGTTTTTAAAAGATTTTTTTTTATTTGTTGTACATTTGTGTATTATTTCAATTCTTTTTTTTATATAGAAGAGTGTTTTAATTTAATTCTGTATATTGCATCTATGTAGCTCATTTTATATACCAGGTTGACTCTCAGAGAAACCATATAATGAATTACAGTAATTACTAAAAGAAATACCTATTTGAGGATGAAATTCAAATACTTTTAATAAATTAAAATTATAATAGTAGTATTTACTTTTGTAATGAGAATTCTTTCACTTATGACATTTTTATAAGTGTAAAAATTATAATCAGAGACAAGAAATAATTTTAATCCCAATGGTGTTTTTTTTTTTTTTTTTTTGCACAATAAACTAATGGAACATAACACAATGGACAATATATATATATATATATATATATATATATATATACACTGCGTAAAAAAAGTAGAAGGACAGTGTCTTTTTTCCAATTAATATCTCTGATTTTCTCTTAACTATCAGATATTTATGCAGATTTAGTTTAATGACCCTTGTTTTCATTTTAGGCAAAAATTAAACATCTACCACTAATATTATTAAGAAAATTAGTATATATACTTGCCGATGCGTAAAAAAAGTAGAAGGACACTTGCTAATATATTTAATTTAGTGAGTTGTTCTTTATTTAAATAGTGATTTTGTACTTTGTTTATCCTTTTCTGTCAAAAAAATCTAATTTCTTTAAAAGTTACGTTGTTTCTCCGTTCTCAGAAATGCCTAAAGGAATACCTTTGAACGATTTGCAAAAAGGGCAAATTTCGGCATATCAAAATGATGGTTAAGGTGTGTGAGAGATTGCTCGATTGTTGTAGGTGAGCCCCAATACAGTTTCAAACTTTATCAGAAATCCTTATAAAAATGGAAATAAAAAGAAGACTGGTAGACCGAAGAAGTTAACACCACGTGATGAAAGAAAACTTGCTCGTGTGCTGAAAAAGAACAAAGGAAGTGTTTCAAAGGTAAGAAATCAAGCAGAACTTAATCATGTGATGAAACAAACAGTTTGCAACTATATTAAAAGATCTAAAGAATTCATTTTCCAAAAACGGAAACATCATCCTAAGTGGAAACAAGCTCATATTGATAACCGTTTAGCGTGGGCTAAGGAGCACATGTCCTGGACTACAGAATGGACTTCTGTGATATTTTCCGATGAAAAGAAATTTAACTTAGACAGTCCAGACAGATATCAGCACTACTGGCATTGTCTGGGGACTGAAGGCGAATACTATTCAACACGACAAATGGGAGGAGGGAGTTTAATGGTTTGGTTGGGTGTTGGATACGGAGGAAGTACACGTCTCGTTTTCTTAAATGGTAGGCAAAAACATACAGACTACATTCAAGTGCTGAATTCCGAGTTTCTTCCTTATTCCTCTGACATGGGAGGTGAAGAGTGGAAGTTTCAGCAAGACGGAGCTTCCATTCACACCGCGACTGGAGTCAAAAATTGGTTCCTAACAAATAATGTGGATGTTTTACCATGGGCAGCCGAAAGTCCTGACCTTAATATAGTGGAAAACATTTGGGCAATGCTAGTTCGTCGAGTTTATGCTGATGGAAGGCAATTTGATTCGCAAACTCAGCTTCGAGAAGCATTGAATGACTCGTGGGACAATTTTTGTCAAACTGAAATTCAAACTCTATACAATTCACTTCCAAACAGAATATTTGAAGTTATAAAGGCCAATGGGAAGATCATTCCTTATTAAAGTCACTATTTTTTCATTCATTATAATGCTGTCCTTCTACTTTTTTTACAAAGTTTCAAAAGAGAGAAATTGTTTTTGTTGCCATTAATATTTTATGTTTGAACATCATAATTCTGATGTTAAAATTGTATTTTTGAAATATTTGTTAAATGTTTCTAATAAAAAATTCTAGTAAAAATAAAATATTCTTCGGTTATTGTTACACAATCAAGTGTCCTTCTACTTTTTTTACGCAGTGTATATATATATATAATATTAGAGCACCTTTTTTTTTTACCTTGTAATTTTCTTCCTTCTTCCAAACTCTTGCCCTTTCTCTCTGTTTGGTGACTAATTTATTTTTTTTGACAGACTTTTGAAGCAAATATGATGAGATATTTCTTTTCAAATTCTTCCCAAATATGTCTATGTAGTCATTTGAATGATAGAAAAGTCTCTTCCCTATTTTTATTGGATGTAAAAAGTCTTTCTCTCACTAAATGCTTATAAAAAATATGTTCTCACATATATATATATATATTTACATATTCAGTACTGCATAGTTCAGAAACCAGCATAGTTTTTTTAATTTTTTGATACTGTTTTGACAATAGAAACAATAGTTCATGCAATTTTGTAGCAAAACTTTTTCTCGTGTTTTGGGGAATAACATATGAATTTGGAATGGTGCTTCCCAATGCAGTTAGTTCTGTTGTAAAGAAGATAGCTTTGCAGATAGCTCTGATGTCTGCTGAACGGGTGCCAAATCAATGACCTAGACCTAGGTGATATTAGTTTATAATTTGGTGACAAAATGGAAAGCTTAAACATCTATAGGAAATTTGATGATAGGATCGTTAGGATGTGTGTTAAAATAATATTTTTAAAATCTTCATTGATCAGTCATAAAAACTATAAAAAAAATCAAAATTTAAATAGTTTTAATTTATTAAACATGCAACATGTTTAATCTTTATTTTGATTGATAAAAGTCTTAATGCAAATTCTTAAAATAATTGGAATCTTATTATCAATGATAACCCTGTATTATTTATATATTTTTATTTGTTAACAATGGTTTTTAATCTGTTTATTTTGTAGCTATATCGTATCTGTGGTCAAACTGTCATTTGTTATCCACTAATATTTGAAGTCAGCGATTTTTATCTTTCTCATGACATGGCGCTCTTAATTGATGATATTAAGGTATGCATAAATTTCTTTCTATTAATTTTTTTATGAAATTTTATTTTTTCATAATATAGATTGTTTGTTTGTAGAATGAGCTACATTTTGTGGGTAAATATTGGAGAATGTCTGGTAGACCAACAATCTGCATTTTGATTCGAGAAGAACATATGAGGTAATTATTTTTTATGCTTGTTGATTTGCATAAATTTTAAAGATTTGGTTCTCATAAATTTCACAAATATGAAAAAGTATCAAAGATATACTTATTTAATGATTCTTTTTTAGTATTAAAGATAGAGATATTTGTTTTCAGTATCGCATGGTTTTTACATTTTACATAATTTTTATTATAATAAGTCATTTTTACTTTTAAATGTTAATATGTCCTATTATTTTCTCTTATAAAGTACTGTCAAACCTTATTTAATGTGCACTTCTCATAATGAGCAATTCGCATAATTAGCAAAACAAAATGTAAAAGTGTCAAGGAGACACTGTGATATCATATGTTGGGTGGACTCAGTATATGATGAATGCTTGCTTCAAGAGATTCTTTTATCAACTTTAGAGGGGTCCCCCCCCCTCCTGTTTAATATGACTCAAACTTATGACTTATTCGAATATGACTCAGAGGAATTGGACCAAGTGCCTGTGGAGTTTTAATCAATCAGTTGAGTCTCTAATTAAGATTATGGGTGAATAGCAAGGGCAAAAATAAGATGGAGGAAGAATGTAGTCAGAATTACCTGAGAACTTATGGAAATGCATTCTGTGTCACAGTAAAAAGCTGTGGAGGAGATTCAGTCTGGTGAAGAGGAAATAATAGACTCAACTGAGCAATAACTTTCCAGTTAAATAAGGAAGACACTGAAAGAATGGGAAATTATTGCATCATACATTGAGAAATGTCACCTTAAAAGGTAGTAATTCTATGTGCTCTAAATTCATTTAACAATAAGGCTTATCTCATTTTTTCCGAATTTTAAAGTACAGCTAAATAAAAAATGTCTTTAGATAACTTTCTTTTAAAAAAAAAAAAAAATATGTGCATTCTATATAATAAATTACTTGATTATAAATTTGTCTGAATATTTTTTTGGAATGGAATACATCTTCCTATTTTATCTTGATTTCTATTTAGAAAATTATTTCACTGAATGAGTGTTCCACATTGTAAGATTTGGGAACAGTTTTACTCGTCTACCAGCTACCACTGAACACTTTTTGTAACCATTAAAAAAAAAATCAAGTTTTTGATGAATTTTTACATTTGATGCTTTTTTGCTCATGAAAAATGCATTTTTGGAACAGTCTTTAAGACATAACACAAAAAGGCTTTGAGCTAGTCAGATGAAATTTAGTGTTTGGACTTTGCACTAAATTTTTAGACCTATATAAAATTTTGAACAAAATCAATTAGTAAATATGTTTGTCTGATAATAAGTGGACATAACTGCAAAACATAAAGAGTTAAATGCATGAAATTTAATAAATAGTTTTACATCTGAAATGTAGATTTGTTTTAAGTTTTGAATCGGGTTTATCAAGATTGTAATCATTTTTCAGTTTGTGTTTTCATTTGCTTATGAACATAGCTCTAAAGTGCAGCAACTTATATAGCTGAAATGTTCTATGTCATCTCGTAACTAAAATTTTAGTTTTGTGTCAAATTTTGACTTAGATTGGTCGCAAAAAACGTTTCTAAAATATATAATCAATTTCCTTCACTATAATACAAAACACTCATGTTCTGGACTTTGAAAATAAAAATTTGGGCATTCTCACAAAGTTTATGGGTTTTACCTGAGATCGATATTTCATATGCAAGAGGGGGAAGTATAGCATCTTTCTTTGCTAGTATGCGTGAAGATTTCTGGCAGACCAATAGATGTATAAAATTTTATTTGAAAAATATATTAATTGTTTAGCCATTATTAAGGGACCATTTATTGAAACATTATATAAAGCTTTGCATACTATAGCCAAGCATAATAAATATTAATTTTCAATATATTTATGTGTGGTAGATAATAGACAAATGTTCATTTGAAACTACACTAATTTTATTTTCTTAAATTTATAGAGATGTGCATTTCAAAGAAATGCTAGATTTACTTGCCATGTTGAAGAAAGGTGACTGTGATGGCTTAAAAATCAGGACTGGAAGATTACAGGTTATGTACCTATATTAATATTTTTAATGAAAGGCTTCTGAAATTTGATTAGGATTTTATATTACATTTAAATATTAAATGACTGGAATAATTCAGAAACCCCTTTTATGTTCTTTTCATGATATAAAGTAGTTGATAGTCTTGCTTTCTGTTTTGTTCCTTGGTGGAATAAATTAATTTATTCAGACCTTAATCATGGAATTAGCTTAGGTGGTAATAAGGTGATATAAAAACTAAATTATAGAACTTGTAAAATATTTTTGAAATTATATTTATGCATTTGAATTGGAGTGTATATAATGATGAATATTTTTATGTGAATTCAAACTGATAAATTCAGAATTAAAATGACTATTTGACTAGTTTTTAAAATGTAACTTCAAATTACTATTTTGCTTTTTTTTAAATATTAAAATAATAATGTGTCACAATTATTTAAATCAAAAAATTATGATACTGCATTTTTATTCAAGTTTTTTGAAATAGCATAATGTCAGTTGAAAACTGGTAATGTCTGCCTTGAAAGAAAATTTACATAATCAATTTAGAATTATCACCTTAGAAATAAATTTCACTCCTACTAAATTTTAAAATAACTTTCTTTCCTAAATTGTGATTCCTTTTAAGCTTTTCCCTACTGTTAAATAAAACCCCTTTAATATTGAATTTAAAAAAACTATTGACTTAGCATCTTGAAAATATTTTAATATCATTTATAAAGTTTATAAATTTTAAAAATTTATTTTATTGCACAACTTGTAATTTTTACAACTGTTCTATATCTGGATAAATTCACTAAGAATGATGCATGAAAATTCCACTCTTTTTTTAAAAGGCTATTTTTTTCTCTTGCAGAATTTAATATCATCATCTTGTATTGAACATTTGGATTTTCTTCATCTACTCACACCTGATGATCTACCAAACATAGAAGCCTTTCAGCAATTAGAACATGCATCTTTGGGTTACCAGAGTCTTACAGATATACCTAAAGCTATTGTTTATAATGAACCTACTTATGATTTTAAAGTAAGTAATCATTCTTTAATTAGCATTTGTTTATAAGTTTTTACAAGCATAGTCAAATTTTCTATGTCCCTTTATTTTTATTTTTTCAACTTTGTATATATATATATATATATAAAAGAATCTACAAAATGAAAGAAGACACCCATATTGGCTGATTAAAAAAAATACTATGCATAATCTCAGTCGATTGTTCTTCACTTGATGTTCAAAATAAACATTCCATTTATATAAAAATGTCCAATTTGAATAACATGTGCTGGTGTATAATGTAAATTGTGTAAGGAATATGTCAGTAAAGCAAAAAAAAAAAAAAAACGTCTTTTTAACGTATTAGTTTTTCATTGTATTTAAACTTTAGTTCTTGAAAACTGAAAATTATTATCTATCGTAAAAAATCAAAGGAATACTACTCTTCAGAAACATGTGATCAATTGAGAAATTCAAAATTGTTGATCTACTTTTCTTTATGAGAAGTAGAGTTTTCTATTGCTGTTTAATGATATAATTTGTGTTTATGTATTTATTATTATTTAAAGGAGTTTCAACATCGTTCTTCAAGAGAGATACTTGAAGCACTGAGTAGCACTGATACACTCCATGGGCAAAGTCAACTTCTTGGAATACTTTATTTTCGAGAAGGGCCAAACTTCTGGACTGAAAATGGTAGGGTGATCTAAAATAGTATTTGTATTTCATATGCAAGAAACTTTTTTTCGGTATTGAAATAAGTTTCTGTATTCAATGATTTTCCTATTAATTTTAATAAAAAAGATTAAATTTTGTAACAAGTTTTGGTAATATTCTGCAAATTTTATTAATTTTAATTATTACATTAAATATTTTTTAAATTATACATGGTTGTATATAGTACCCTAGTAGATTTAAAAGCGTATGAGCTTAATTGCAAGTAAATTATTGGCCTAAGATTTATTTTAATCTTTTTTTTTTATTTCAAAATTTTATAAATCTAATTTTCTGGATTTCAGTTACACATTTACTTGTCGCATTTTTTGATCTGCTTCTATCATTAAACTCAATTAACAGTATATCTGTAAAACAATTAAATATTATTTTTAGACAAAATTGGATATATATTTAGAAGAATAAACATTTCTGTTAATTTCTCATTTTTAATGCTCAAAAATATTAAATAAGATATTAAAAACAGCATATAATCCAGTTACTAAAATGTAGGAATATTGCCATTCATGTCTTGTAAATATATACTGCTGGACAACTGATGTAGCTGAATCACAAATTGAAATGTAGCATAATATTGAATGAGTATGGAAGTCTAACGGGACAAAATATTGTTTTCATTCTGTTTGGACACTAAAATAAAGATCGTTTATTACTTCAAAATTTGCTGTATTTTCAAAAACATCTGAAATGAGGGAAAAAGTACCGATTTGATATTGTGTTTAATGAAATGGAAAATGCGTATGAGTGAGATACCTTTGAGAAAGATGTCAATATAAAATGTTTTCCTTGTGGATTACAATACATTGCATGTTTTATTTTGCACAATATTATTCAACAACTATTAAGACTATTTATTCCACTCTTCTGGTAGTGTATGGATGATTTTGTTGGTTGGAGAATATTTTCAATCCTTCTAAAGCATCTCAAACATTCTCAATGATTTAAATCTAAAGAATGTACTGACCATACAAAGCATTGAATATCTAAATTGTCTGTAACATGAGTGTTCAATTATATGGCACATTGTCATCCATGCAACTCTGGGAATCATCTATGTATTATTGGCTATTCATAATCCCAATTGCAACCACATATAAGAGTGATATGGTGTTGATCATATTGTCAATCCGTACAATAATGTTACTTGTAAGATATCCGTCTTGCTCCTGGATATTTTTTGAACACTAAACAATATCACTCTCATGCCAGATAAGTTGAATCTATAATCCAATGACATATTGAATCTACTTTCATCTAAGAATAGCAAGCATGTCCTGTTCTGTTCAATTTAATTGCAATATTTACAATATTAATGAAAACTGTTGATACAGTGCAATCTGGACAATTGGCCTATCGACTTTTAGTCCTCTTTCTCTCAAACATCTGGCTTGAAGGTTCCCCCTCCCCTTTAAATCTTCGGCCCTGTAGCATGTGTTATGTAAGCAGTAAGCTTATGAAGTTGCTCATTGGTTGTCTTTATAACATTATTTTATGTTATTATGGTTTTGCTTTCACAGTAATTCATATCACGAATAACACTATATATATTCTGTGAGTATGTTAAAAAAAATGGCACTTAGATGCAAAGTGTCTTGAACTAAAATAGTTTTCCATCTGTAATCATAAACTTTTTATTTCTTCAATATAAAATTTAATTGCTGCAGTTATTTTAACTTTAAGAACTGAAAGTTAATATAATTATTTAAATAATATTTAATATTTCTTACAGTTTTATGTAATGTCTTCCAGGTACTGTAAAAGAGCGATTAGATCGATTAACAAGACAAGCTGGAGCCTTACGACATTGGTTAGTTTTTCTTCTGTTGTAATATAAGAATTTCTTTTTCTTTTTAAAAGTTTGCTTAAATTAGTGTTTTCAATTTCTTTTTAGGTCAGTTGTAAGATATTGTTCAAGTGTTCTCAGAAAATTAGTTGACAGTATTAGTCCAAACATAACATCCATTTTAGTGTGTGGGAAACAGGTATGATTTGTATTACTTTGTTTTATTTTGATTCAAATGAACTGAATTTTATGTATGTACATGTTACATTCTCACTCGGATAAGTAAAAACCCTGTGATATTGATTGTAGAACTACAAATAATGTTGAAAGAAACTTTTAAAACATTTTTTATACATCACTGTGTTATTACAATACATGCATTGTAATATCTCATTATAATGCATCCTATAGGTTTTCAATTTTCAAATCGATACTCATTTGTTATTCATATTGAAAGACATCTTTTTACTGCTCAATTACATACTGAATGTAAAGGCATTTTTTTTTTTTTTTTCATTCTTTAGATAACAGTTGGAGTTTTTGGTCATGAAGAAGTTGTAATTGACAAGCCACTTACTCCTAAAGAAGTTGAAGGAATTATTTATTCAAAATGTCAAGTACATGATATTTATCAAGCTGTTTTGCAACAAGAAATTATTTTATATGTTGGACGTCTTATTTCAACTACTCCTCAACTTTTCCAAGGAATTCTAAAAATTAGAATTGGGTGAGTAGTGGTTTATTTGATAGTTATAGCATCCCATAAAGAATATTAAACCAAGCCTTAGAGAAGGGGGAAAAATCATATTGTTGCATTACTTTCTCTCTCATTCCTACTTTGGAAAGATTTTCGCACTGAAGCAAACAATACTTAAAACCATTATCCTTTGTAATAAAGCATTATAATAAAACTGTGCAGTATAATAGGAAAAAAATATTTAGTAATTCATATTTTTGTTCTAAATTTCAATATTTTAATCAATTTCTCTTGTACAAAAGTATTTTCATTTTAAGTTAATGGCAATTAAAAAAAATCAAATTTGAAAATAGTGAAATGTTAATTCTTTGAATTAATTTAGTCTTAGAAGTTATATGAATGGCCTTTCTGTTTACTGTCATATATGTATAAAATCTTAATAATTTGCATTACTATATTTTGCAGATGGGTTCTTCAGGCAATGATTTTGCATATGAAGTTCCTCTCTTCATCTCCTCCTGTAAGTATCAAATTTCTAATTGTTATGAATAGTTAAATAAGCTTCATTAGTTGACTCTTATATATTACTAAATCATAAATTACACCATTTAAAACTCTTAATATGAATTTATTTTTGGTTATTAATTTGGTATTTCAAATTTCGATTGTGGAATATTGTTAAATTATTTTATTAATAAATAAAATAATTATTTTATTTATTAATGAGTTATCTGATTGATCTTGCCCAAAAATGCAATTTGGATTTTGAAATCTTGAATATAAATATGTAGTATAATCCATTGTTTTAAAAGTTTTATAGCTCTGTTAGTGGAATTTCTCATTGAAGGGAGAAAAAAACTCCAAAATATCAATATCTGAATGAACTAACCAGACTACAATATAAGAATATAATAGAGAATATATTATAAGAGTGTAATAGAGATAATAATTCTCTGTTAGCAGAGTATAATTGAGAATAATATGTATTTTACTTTTATTTTTTTTTTAAAAATCTTTATTTGAAAGATAAAAATAAATGGATGAAATATTATTTGAAATCGGGGTAATCCAAATGATAAGGATTTCCAAATTTTTAATTTTTTTAATTATAATTGAATTACTTGCTTTAAAATTTATCTAATGTCTAGTTTTCTAAGGCATTTTCTGCTGGCTAGTGTAATGTTAGTGCCTAGTATAATGAATGTCATATTGTCAGAATGGGCAAAGAAAATGCATTTTATTTTTTGCTTGGTTTATAGTTTTAAATAAATTGTGAGAAAAGTAATGTATTGTTTCAATGAGCTTAAGCATGTGTTTCAAGCTCTGTGAAGTATTTTCTGATTTTAATATTTAAGCTATGGGATGGATGATTATAAAATGTTTTTTTATTACTATCATTATTTTAATACCATCTGAGTACTTCATTTGGTATTATTAATAGCCTAATGTGACAATTTGCTAATATTGCAAATTACCAGTTCTTCCATAGTTCTTCTGTTGATGTGTTTAAAACAACAAAAATAAATTAAGTTATTTTTTAGATGTAAATAACTTTTTGGTATATATATATACTTCAAACTAATATAATTAATGAACAAGATGATGCTTTAAGGTTATGGTGATGATTCCAAACAAAAACATGCATATTAAGCATGGAATATTATTCTTGTTACATTATACATATTGTTGAAAAATATTTACTAGTTGCCTTTGGTTATCACCTGTTTTGTCATGATTATTAATTGTGTTTAATTTCAATTAAATCTCTTCTATTGAACTTATTCATGTTTTTCCCCCAACAAAGAATTTTTAATATCAAATTATAAGAAATATTGAATCTCTGTCATTTCAATAATTTCCATCTGTTCTGCTCTGTACTTAAAACATCCAAGTGATGTAGTCCTGCAACATTGTACTGCCATTAATAGCATAATTGTTCAAATAATGTTTTCCCTTGTAGCTTATAGTTTTTAGTCTAGTAATAATTTTATTTTCTTATGCTTTACATAAACTGAGCTGAAAGCAGATTTTTTCTTCTTTTATTTAAAACAATTATAAGAATAAATATTTTGTGAAATAATTTAAATTTCATTGTAACAATGAAATCTGTATGTAAAATTATGCAAGAAATTAAACTGTCAAAATTTGAAAAAAAATTACACAATTTAATTAATATAATTGAAAAATATTTTTTTAATTTTAAAATGTTAAAATAATGTTTTATATATTAATATTTTTTAAAGTTATCATAAAAGACCCCAAAATCACCTCATTTGATTTTTAATTAAAATTATAAATAAAATTTCAAAAATAATCGCACCAAGGTACGTATTCCTACACTCTCCAAAATATATTTATGACAAATTTGGTAGCTCTAAGTAAAACATGTCTTACAAACTGCTGACAGATATAGATTCTTCTTTATTTATAAGTAAGGATAATTATTGTAAATGCTTGTTTGTAGTCAGATAAGTTATTCCAGAGATTTTATAGAGTTTTGGAGATTGATATTATTCATTATGAGTAATTCATTTTCTTTTCAGCCATTGGAAAGTTTATCTCCTAGTGAACTCAGAAAAGTTTTGTATCGTGTTTTGACATTATCAGATAATAGTACTAATTCACAGTAAGTGATAATATGTTGCTAATGAATTTTTGTCAAATATAAATATTTGGTACCTGTTTGTTTTGTATTATTCTTTGAAAACTATAAAATGTATATTTGCTATGTAATTCAATATATTCACATTTTTAAAAATCAATTTCCATTTAAATTCAATCTTAAAAAGCATAACTTTTTTATTTCACATGTTTCTTTGAATTAAATAATTGTAACTTTAACTGTTTTAAACTGCTGCCCAATTTTTCTTTAGTTTTCCTTTTCCCAAGCTGTGAAAAAGTCACCAACTTCGCTTTCATTCTTGTTTTACTTCAATATTTTTACCAGCAAAGCTTTATTATGTTTCCCTCTAGCAGTCATGACTCAATTTCACTGATAATAATGTTTGAATAATACATTTAAGATTCTTCTTTAATCCTTCAAGCTTTTTTTAAACATAAAGCTGAATAATAGGTTTTTATAATAATTTCATTTTTTTAACAGCACTTTAAATCTTTTATTGTTTTATATATTTCATTATTAACCTTAAATTATTCTTTTAATAGAAAACTTTTTATTTCTATTGGATAAATAATATGATAATAGAAATCATTTAAATCAATTTTCACTAAATGGCTGATAATATAAAATGAATAAAAAATAGTCAAGCAAACAAAAAGTTACTTTTGTTTATTACAAGCCAAACAAAAGTAATATATTATTTCTCTTCAATGTTTTTAAATATAATATTATTTGTTTGTATTTTGTATGGATTTCAAGGAATATTTTTGCCTTTCAGATTGTCTATTCATCAAAGGCGGCAGATTGAAGGAGCTCTGTGCAGAGTACCAAAGAATTTTTATGATCGTGTATGGGATATAATGACCAGAACTTCTGAAGGTATCATTGTGGAAGGTTATCATTTACCTCAGGTGAATAATTTTTCTGTATTGTTCCAGAATGACAATGTTATTCAAGGATTAAATTTGATTCCATTATTAATTGAAAGTATTTTCTCCAGTAATAGACTTAATAATTTTGGACCATTCCTTTAATCCTAAATTACTGCATGAAAATATTTTTCATATATTTTTTTTCTATGTCTATAAGTTGTTGTATCCATGGAAGATCTTTATAAAATATTTTATGTATACTTTCATCATACATGTGATTTTTTTCTTCTTGTATATGAACCAATTACTTACTGGTATTTTAACTTCATTCTTTTCTATTAATGTGTCTTTTATAATGAGCATAATTCAAATATTGGATATATTATCGACTTTTGTTTCTTAAAATGTTAATTCCTTAAAATTATTGTGTTTTTTATTTACTAATTAATAGCATTTATTAGTTATAAAAGAAATTAATGTTATAGTTAAATTTTTAATTCACAGCAATTTCAGATGCTGTGAATTTATCATATTTTAAGGAAAAGTATAAATTGAATTAAGTTTTTGATATGACATTGTATATTTGTCATTTTAAAAAGAATTCTATATGTATATTTTCCACTTATGGCTCTCTGATTTCTACAGAAATAAGCTTCTAAAACAATTTATGTGAAAATCGTGTACAAAGATAGCTCGTCTTCAGTTTCAATATTCCTTCCTTTCTTTTTCTGTGCAGGTAAAAAAAAAAAAAAAAAAAAAAAAAACTTTAAAATGTGATGTTATAGATGTCAACACAAGCTCCATTTTATTACTTGAAATTTGCCTAATCTAACTGCGCCGAACTTATTTTCCTGTGCATTTTTTTATACAAATGAAATATTTCGTGCTTTCATTTCTAAAAAATTTAAAAAAAAAAAAAGTGTGTTGTGAAAAACATGAATTTACTATGTATCAGTAGTGTTGAGAATAAACAAAATAAATAAATAATGAAGATTTTGATAGAATTCTAAAGTAATGTTGAATTTCGTTTAATGAGCTTAATTTGTCCTCTAATTTTACCCATAATGCAAAACCTTGCTAAGCAAAACAATTTTTTTCCACAAAAATCCATGTAAAATAAGATAATACATTCCATTCAGAAAAAAAATTACCAAACATATTTATAATAATATAATTTATTATTAATAACACATGCTTTTTTACAAGAAAGTTGTCAAAAAATGTGTTTTTGTATCTGCTTCAAAATTTGATAAAAAATGTGTTGCAGCTTTATTGTTAAATTAATTTTTAGCACGCATAATTTCTGCCATATCAAGACGATACTTCTGAACATTAGATGCAATAATTTTCCATGTGTTCAGCATATCCCTTATTTGATTGAAAGGTTGTTGTTCTTTTACACCTATTATTTTTTTATTTCCTGGCTAAATCTCTTCTGTAGCTTTTTGCTACAGAAGAGACAGAATGCTTTACATGTTGTGATGTGACACAGAATGCTTTACCTAGATTTCCATTTTTGTAAAATTTCAAAATTAAATTATTTTGAAGAAAATTATTCTTGTTTTTAGCTTGTAAAAATAATACATGTTGAAAGCTTATATGTTGTATGAAAATCTGAAAAATGTTTATATTCTTCTATTATCTAAAAAGGTTTTTCATTATTGTTATGAATAGAAATATATATTTAGATGCAAAAAAATATTTTTAAAAAACAGTCCCATATTTTAGGACTGGAATTAATCAATATTTAACTATATACTGAGATTTATAATAATGTTTTTATTCCATTAATTAATATTTACAGCAACCAACCTTAACAGAAATGACTGTTTATGATTTGAAGTTTGCAACAGAAGTTGAAATGTTTCTGAGCAGGGTTGCTCTACCTGAATATCGACAGATTCTAGTCGAAGTAAGCTTTTTTCATTAGGTGGAATGGTAACATTTAAAAATTAAAATGCATTTTATTTTGATAATACTATTGATATTGAATATGCTTAAATTAATATTTGATTAATTTTCTATCAGTGAAATACGTTATAATACAATATTATAGAAGATTTATAAAGGAGAAAGTATAATTTATGATGTTTAATGCCTTTTCTTTGTATGTTCTTCTTGAACAATGGCTATTTCTTGAATATATGAAAAGATTTGATGCTGTTCATTATTATTATAAGTTATCTTTTTCAAGGTCATTTATGAATAAATTTTACCTTCATTTAAAACATTTTTGTAATTTTTTTTACTTTCTTAAATGTAAAACTTTTTGTAATTTTTTCAATTTTGTAATTCAAACATGTTTCATATTCAATAAATGATAGAAGTTTGAGGAAAATTTGTTTTATAATTAATATCTTTGTTGCTTATATGTTACTATTTATAATTTTTTATTAATTATTTTAAATTTTATAAACTGCATAATATGTTTATACTATTTATTTATTTAATGGTGACTATAACTACAAATTTCCTTCAACATTTTGCATTAATTTATTGATTACCTCTTGTCCAAAGTATAAAATTGCTGTTTACAACTTTTGAACAAATTGTACTTCATCTTTATCTCATAAAATTATTAGCTAATTCACTGGAATTATTGGTTGGGTAAAGTTTCAATTGAATCTTTTGTAAATTCCAAATCTTTCTCTTAATACTAAATATTTTGAAACTTCAAATGTTTATAGCCATGTAATCATACTAATTTAGGAGCTTTGCACCATTCTCTATATTATGTTATGAGACTCTTCAATTTTCTATCATCTTATACATTTTGCTAATTTTCTTTCATGTTTTACATAATATATTAAAGGATTATTCAAAAAAAATTTCTCTAATTTCATTTCAAAAAATTTAATTATACTACAATAAGGAAGCAAAATGTTAAGCTAAATGCACAATGCTCTAAAGTGTTTACAACTTTGAGAACATTAAAAAATACTCTTGTTCACTTCTGAAATTAAAATTCAGCTGTAATAATTACTACCATATTCAAAATTTTATTATAAATATGCTTCATACTGAGATATTCTTCATATTGAAAAATAATAGGGTTCTTTATATCTTGATTAACAATGGTAAAAAGGTAGAATGAAATATTAGTAACAGAAAAGAATTTTTATTTCTTTTTTATTATGGATTTTAAGATGATGTAAAAATTATTTTTGTGTTGTAATATTTTCTGAAGTTATTATGGAAAGTGGCAAAAAGCTCTCTTAATTTTTAATTAAAATTTTTAAAAAAATTGCTCCAAAATGCACATTTTTCACACTCCAAAGTATATATGTGCCAAGTTTCATAGTTCTGGGTCAAGTGAACTGGTCTGATAAACATTGATACAGACATACACAATATCTTTATTGATAATAGAGATAAAATTATGTGCAAAAAATGCATTCAGATAAAAATAAATTATCTATGACAATGCAGTGTATCATATCTGAATTAAGATGAAAGTTTCATTGGTTATTCCTGCT